>VMDR010011563.1:0-28224 GCA_007922815.1 Macrotus californicus | reverse complement strand
AGAGAAACCTTTGTGATCATAGAGCTAAAATTTGTCATCTTTCATGTTCCTTGGGCCTCCCTCCAAGCGATCTAAGTGTGAAATATGGGCAAGTGAAATTTTAGATGGGTTACTTTTTATTTTCCTTCGATTTTAAATTAAAAATTCCCAACTGTGATAAGAATGTAGAAATCTCAAAATCATGACACCAGAAAGAAGTTAACCAGTGCCTTCTTGAATTGCAATAAAGCAATATCCCCTTCAAGTAATTTAAATGTATACACAGTTAAGTGCTCATTATTCAAAGAGGAAGAAGTGGGACTAATAACAATGGTTAAAAGGCTTTGCAGGTGTTAGCTAATTTAATCTTCATAACAATCTTGTTGGAGGAGCACTGTTACCCCATCCCACACGCAAGAATGCTGAGGCTCAGTGATGTTACGTAACTTCCCCAAGGTTACACAGAAGCAAAGGTGGTGGGGAGCTGAGGAAATATCCAGACTTTAGCTTTCCTGTTATGGTAACCATTTCCACGGCTTTTGGGTCTTTTAGGTAACAGAGAGGGATACTGAGATTTGGAAGGGGTTACATGGGTGAAGAAGAAAGCACACTGGATTAAAGGTCAAAAATATTTCATTCAAGACATGGTGACTAGGTGACTTTAACTTCTAAATTAGTCTCTGGACTTTTTTGCCTGTCAAATTAGGATGTCAGGCCAGCTGACCACGAAGGTCCCTTTTAACAACAACGTTTTCTCATGGGTGTATGGAAGGACGAAAGAATTCCATTCTACAACCTCCCTAGCACAGGCCTGAATCTCAAACAGAATCTACACATATTAGACCATGGATTAAAAAACAGCCTCCCTGTGGAGGCTGCTGATACTCCCCATTAAGTAGGGCCCAGCGCTTCATTTACAATACCAGCCAGAAGAACTCTGAGTCTCCACATACTAAACAAGGCTGATTCGCCCACAACGCATCTGTGCTTCCAAATCACTTTCACTATCCAATTGGTACATCCCGTCTGTAATTGATTTCAGATTCCCTGTGCTGCAATTCTATTAAAAGCCATAAAATGGTGAATACACCAATGACTGCTTCAAAATAACTATAACAAAAAAAAACACGATTCTGTAGAAATCCACTGGTGAAACGCGGACTGATCGTAATGATGGTGTAGGCATAAAATACCCACATGACATTTAGAATTCCAGAATGTTACTCTTTTCTCATCGTTGTAAGTGAGCAAAAAAGCGATTCTGCATGGCATATGCATAACAAATACTGGCTTCACTATGTCGAGCCATAAGCGTCTTACCACTGTCCAGTGGGCGAAACATCTCGACACTGTGATCATTCCACTGAGAGATCAGTAGGGCAGAAAAACAATTTGAGCAGCTGAACCAAATGAGTTCAAACAGCGCTTTTAAAGAAATGATGTGTTATTCACAGGCATAATTAAATTTCCTCCCCTCCTCCACCCAAACACTGACATGAGCAATGTTCCAGCAGGTAAGGTAGTGCTCATCGTCCTGGTGGGGAACTGGAGGTGATCCAAGGTTAAACGTGGTTCCTTCTCAACGTCTGCTTTCCCCCTTCCTTGTAAAACAATTCAGTAAGATAAAGCTCACTCTGCAGTAACCACTCCAATGTAAGAACCACATGAAAATTTTGACTCAAGGACCAAAGTTGCATGATTCCCCTAAAAAATGTATCAGGGTGACCTGTACAGCAGGACGAAGCAGACAACTTTAAAACTGAATCTGTCCCAGCTTTCCATGTTTGCCTCAACTGTAAGGAATAATACAAGCCTGTAACTCTGCTTTCTCTCATAAACATTACTTCGTAATTTACTAGAAGGATTGAGATAATACAGGTGAAAAAAACAGGTCACCAATCCACATTGGTGGGGATATTTACAGAGGGTTGACATGAGGCTCAACTGGATGTATATGTAAAATGCCTAGCACTATAATATAGCACATAATAGATGCTTACCAAGTGGTAATCATTACTATTAATAGTAGCATTAATCATATTGGTATAACCACTAGTAGTATTTAGTCTCTTGGAGCTACAATGGCTTCAAAATCTTTTTTCCCCAAAACTCACACCAATGTATAAGTTCCTTCTATAACATCCTTGAAAGTGATCATCCAGTAATAGGGACAGTTCCTGCTTGAATCCTCCGAGGTATGGGACAGGTGACCAGTTAATAAGAAAATGCTAGAACGTTTTCCTGGTAGCAGTTCAAAATCTGCCTCCTTCTAATATCTACCCATTAAATCCACACAAAGTCAGATCAATACTTCTGTCACAAACTTATGCTATCAGTGTTATTTTATGTTAAAAATGGAATAGGGGATGTGGAAAGAGCAACTTCTATTTGTTAAGAATACAAGACCATGAAAAATAACCCATTAAGCCAGAATTATGACTAAAATGAAAATTTATAAAGGTAGCACAAACAGCACCAACTTTAAAAAAGTACTATATCCATTAGAACCTAAACATTCATGGATGAATTAAATTGATGAGCTAGCTAAACTCCCTGATGTTCATGTGGATTTTAACCCTGCATGACCTCTCAAGTATGATTTGGCCAGAAGTATGATTTTTCAGAAGAAAGGTAAGACTGTCTGAAATTCCACATTGTTCTTATTCAATTATGACAACTAGACTAAGCTGTCTGCTAAGTCGCCAGATTACTCAGAAGCATAGATGTGCTTTTAACACAATGTTGCTACAGTGTGCTGTCCGTTCACCTTGGCTAAAGTGTTGTTCTCCAGGGCAATGCCAAGAAATTGGAAGGAAATGTCAGTTTTTGAATTCCAGTAATGACTTTATGAGTAAATGTCTCATTTAGGTAGAAAGAGAAGTTGTCCTCTCAAACCAATATGATCACTTAATTAGGGCTTCCAGAACTGTTTTTTTAGCCAAGTTCTTCTAAAACAAATTTAATCCCAATCCCTTGTAAATTGTAATATGACTCATTACCAGCATAGAATGACATCAGGCCATGGAGATGGCTTCAAGGTCCTCTACACAATCCCACCATCTATTAGCACCATTAATAGTGCCAGCAATTTCTTTAAGAATAATTTCTCTTCATAAAAATAAGCATCTGTCTCCCTGTCTTTCTTTCTCTTTACTCTGTTTTTTTTCTCATTCTTAATCTTTATGCTACAGCAAAGATGACCCCCTGCAACAGCGTGTTCACAAACTCCCCTCTGCCTCTGACTGCAGGTGGAGAAAAGCCCAGCATTCATATCGGTCCTCAGAAATGCCAGCTCTCTTGTCCACTCCTGGGCCCACCCCTGTAATGATGGAGGCAGTGCACGCCCACCCTTGTAATGATGGAGGCAGTGCATGCTATTTGCGGTCTCACTACATGGGGGTCAAATAATTCCCTAAAGGGAAATGAATATGTATTAAAGAATAGAGGAAGGGGTACTAGACAGGCAGAACAATAGACATCCACTTTAGGGCACTCATACCAAATTCTTCTGCCAACACGGATTTTGGTTGAAGGATAAAAAGGGCCCCATGTACAGAGACTAGCGTTCCTGGTGTTACATTTCTGATTTTCACTCTGTGAGAGCTGCAGGAATATTTGCTTTCATCAAGAGACGATAGGTTCCCTTAGCAGCAACTGATGCCGCAATGAGAGAAAAGAGGTCATAGGAAACAGAAACTAGTTTAAAAGAAAGGAGAGGAGTGATAGTATATGGGGCAAGGGGATTAGGAATTAGAAAATCTAATTTAAGTGAACATCACTATTTATTAGATACTAACGAATGTCTCTGTGTTTGTCTTAAGGACCTTGACTAACACAGATTCAAGTGCCCTATTTACTGCTTCTTTTGAACTAAATTCATTTAAGGGGCATGTGAAGAGTAAAAGGGGTGGGTGTTCCTTACCCTTTAGGTTTTTTACACATCACAGCATTTAAGAAGATTACTCCTCCTTGTGTCAGGCAGTAAGAGCACTTGTCATAGAGACAGATGCCAGCAGGCAGCTTCACTCACCATCTAGCCTCAACCTCCCCCACCATCTACACCACCGTGGTGACGACAGCATCTGAACACCCACATCGCACCCTCAGATTAGGTCTGTCCAAACTCACCCGCCTCCCCGACTTGGAGGCATCAAAGCTCAGTCCTTCTATTTGCTGCATTAAAAACCCAGCAGTTTATGAGGCAGCTGCAAACCTTGACACAGCTCCTTCCTGGGCTGAGCAAACACAACGGGCTGTCCTGTGCCACCCTTGAGCGTGACAGAAGTATCATTTTGGAACAATTAACAGTGTTTGTGTCTAACCAAAAACATTCAGCTTCTGTAGCTAACATCTAGCAATATTGAGAAGGAAGCACCGAGTTCAGACTGGGAACTCATACTGTGTGAAAAACATCCCTTCCTTTCCAACGATGGTGACAGAAACAGAAATTGGTGCCAATTCTACACTTAGGTCCCTGTCTGGAAAGGCATAATCATCTGGGAAATTTCAGCTTTCCTAGAAAAGCGAGCATTCTAAATACAGCTTGGGCGTCTGCCAGTGGACATCCCAGGGGCCAGGTCCAGTACCCCCAGTTGAGGCCACTTACAACAAAGTGGTTTTGCGCCAATACAACAGAGAGGCTTTCCAACACTGTTTCTTTAAATATGTCACACTATCTGACTGAATAAACAACTCTTTGAATACTAACAAGCCTTAAGTTAGTCTGGCAAACATCCAAGACTTTTTAGAATATTCCGCTTGGTATACTTGAGAAGCCGCAGGTCCAAATCATCCGAGAGTAAAAATCAGCAACTGTCTCCACTTTTAGGAGTGAAATATTTAATAGTTGAGGAGCTGCATAAACTGCCAGCATTTACCACTAAACTCAATTCAAAAAAAAAACCCTTGGAGAACTATGATGAAGAGACCCTGTGGAAGACCAGGAAAAACCAGCAGTTTACCACGGATATCAATGTAGTTGGTGATCCCAGAACAGCAGCCACTGGTAAAACTGCAAGCCATCTTCACATGGTCATTCCCCTCATTGTCACTTCTGTTTTATGTAAAGAAGTAAGCCAAACCCAGCCCAATTCTGGAAATTGCGGGCATCAAGGCCTACTAAAATAATGAGACTTTCATTCAACAACAGACTGTAGCACAGTCTAAAGTTCTCCCTTTATTTAAGAAGACATACCCTCCTAGAACTAGTAATATTTTGCATCTGCAAATTACTTGGGCCATGCAGTAAACTGGCCCTTCAAGTGTCTTTGGCACTGGCAACCCCACACCTCTCAGGTTTCAACCATCTAACCATTGACCATCCCCAATATCCCAAATTCTTTTACACTTCTGGGCTTTTGAGCTTACTGTTTCCTCTTCCAGAGACTCCCCTCTCTGACCTTCCTTCTCTACACCTGGCTAACTCATATTCATCCTTTAAGATTCAGCTTGAACTTCATCTGCACTAGGGGATCATTCCTGACCTCCACAGGCCCAGGCTAGATGCGTATTTTCTACATTTCAGTAACACCCATACACCCCTCTATAAAAACACTTATCACTCCACATTATAGTCATGGCTTATTTATCTGGTACTCCTACAAGATTCATGACATGGATTTATTTTATTCATCTTTGTTTCATTTTGTTGTTATATTCTCATTACCTAGTCCAATGCAATTCTTGGCCCATACAAGGAACTCAATAAATGTGTTTTCAATTATTAATAAAAAGTAGGCAAGTAAGCAGATTTCTCTGTATTATGACCTGAACATCTTCCCAAAGATACCTGAAAAAAAAATACCTGAAAAGCCACCTTTAAGAATCTGTTCCCTGGGATTGCAGATTGGTGCAGCCTCTATGCAAAACAGTATGGAATTTCCTCGGAAAACTAAAAATGGAACTGCCTTTTGACCCAGCAATTCCACTGCTGGGAATATACCCTAAGAGCCCTGAAACACCAATCCAGAAGAACCTGTGTACCCCAATGTTCACAGCAGCACAATTTACAACAGCCAAGTGCTGGAAGCATCTTACGTGCCCATCAGTCAATGAGTGGATCAAAAAACTGTGGTACATTTACACAATGGAATTCTATGCAGCAGAGAGAAAGAGTTTCTACCCTTTGCAACAGCATGGATGGAACTAGAGAGCATTATGCTAAGTGAAATAAGCCAGGCGGTGAGGCACAAATATCATATGATCTCACCTTTAACTGGAACATAATCAACAAAAGAAAAAAGCAAACAAAATATAACCAGAGACATTGAAATTAAGAACAATCTAACAACAGCCAGAGGGGAAAGGAGAGAGGACAGTAGGGGGAAGGGTTTCCAGGAAACACTATAAAGGACACATGGACATAACCAAGGGGGAAGGTGGGAGCAAGGGAGGGAGGTGGGATTGTCTGGGGTTGGGGGGAGTAGTTGGGGGGAAATGCAGACAATTGTAATTGAACAACAATAAATTAATTTAAAAAATAAAATAAAATTAATAGTAAAAAAAAAAAGAATTTAAAAGAAAAAAAAGAATCTGTTACCTTCAGTGCAGATTCTTATTGCCTGGCAATAAAGTTGCAGATGGCCCTGGACAATGCTTTACTCAGTCACTAATTCCTCAGCACACTAATGTACCCTAGAACTATACATCACCCCAGTAACCTAGGAGCAGGGCTACAGGAGAACATGAAAGATAAATTCTGATGGGAGACAGCTGGAATCTTAAACTTATAAAATGAAATAATGCCCAAGAAGGAGAGGGTAGTCTACATAAGTGATTAGCACCCAGGTTTTGAAATCATTCAGACCTGAGTATGAATCCTGGTTCTGCTCCTCAGTAGCTGTGAGATTTGGGGTATATACTTAACTTCCTTGTAGATCAGTTTCTTCATCTAGAAATGGGAATAATAATATCTAATTTATAAGATTGAATGAAACACAAAATGCTTAGCAAAATGTTTAGCACATAATAAACATTCAAAAAATGATGTCAATTGTTTTATGATGATTAGTAATAAAATACAAAGACTATTATTATTTTTAGGACTGGACACTGAGAGTTTGGAGGCAAAGGTAGAAAGGTAGATACAGTATGGGCAGTAAAAGATTCTTAAGGTGAACTTCATCTCTCCTCCAGTTTTTCCTAGGACTGGCCCGAGCCTTAGCACTGCCAAATAAAATCTCATAACTGAGGTCAGTTCTCGGGAGGTTTAAAAGCATCCCTGTCATGTAGAAATGTGGGTAGGGAGTCAAGAGTTTGACTTGAGATGTTACATCCCATGCTCCCCAGTTTCATTGAAAGAGAAAGCTCAGAAGAGAATTCCTATTTGCTCCAAGTAGGGAGAGATGAGATTTGGTCCCTATGTTGAACCTTATCTAGCTAGTGCATAAAATTCCAGAAACCTTTTTAAAAATAGGGACATAATAGGCTGAACAAACAAGCATCTGAGTTAAGGGCACCAGAGAGTCACCCATAAAGAAAATGAGGGTTGCAGGGAGAGACATTGCAGAAGGGGAGAAGTGGAATGTATATACTTGAAATAGAGTCATTAACACCAAGGCTACACTCAGGAGTGCCACAGACTGGATCTGAGTTCCTGTTTCTTCCTAGGAAAGAAACAAGAAGCTAGACTCTGCTTAACCACATACCTTATCCAAGTATGTTGACATTTTTATGCAAGGGATTATGGGAACTTATTTTAATTTGAGACTAAGGGCATAAACATGAGCTACCAATTCAAAAAAGGAGAATGTTGTTCATCCCCTAGTTTCTATCTCCAATTTTCAGCAAAATGGGAAAAGTAAGAAGAAAGTGACCTAATATATAGCTAAATATCATACTGGAAGCATTTTTATTCTCCCTAAAAGGAAAGGATGGCTGTAGGTGGAATACTTCCTGCCCTCACAAAAATCATTTGGATACTCAAGAGGTCTGATATGGTGGGACAAGGCCCACAGAATTTAAAAAGTGTATATACACACATACAAACAAACAAATACAAACACACACGCCTTTGGAGAAAATAGCTTATTCAATTTTCTATCAGGCAGAGATGTCTGATTCCTAATGAGTCACTATCATGTAGTGGTCCTGTTCTAGCCATTTGAAAGGGAGAAAGGTGGGAGAAGGTAAGGGACAAAAGTTCCAGAAACAGTCCCTTCTCACAAATAAGTCATAATCTGATTTCTATCACAATTAAAATAAAATAAGCAAATTCTGGTGCTCAAAGAAAAGGATCAGGAGGGTAATGTTTTTCTGCCTAAAACAAAATTATTAATTCACCCAGACATCAGTATAATTGACTGGAAATTAGTTAAAACAGCAGTAAGCTGAGAAAACACAACACAGAGGGTGTTCTGCCATAGTCTGGGATCATTTTCCCAGCACCACTTGCCATATGCTTAAAGAGCTAGAGAGCAAATTGCCAACCACAGCAGAACATGGCAAGCCCCCTTCTGCTCTCTATGCACGGGAGCTGCTTCTCAGGCTGTTCACCCAAGCTCTGGCTATGACTGTCCTCGGGGATGTTACAAGGGCTTGACTCAAATATATATCACAGTGCCAGCTTTTTTCCCAAATAGATAAAATATACCATAAATCATATCATAAAATATGTCATAATTTGCCACATATAAAACCTCTTTTGCAACATTTTCAAAATCTCAATGTCATCTCACTGATAGATAACAGAGGAAAGTAAATTTTTTAACACCTTGGCAAAAAATGCTTGTATTGTCTGTATTCAGAGATGACTCTGCTTCAGGGACCTTTCATGACATAACGTATGGTCCTGTTTGGGGACTGCTTTCCCTAGAGCATAAAGGGCAGAAGAGAAAAACTTCAGGAACATTGGCTGTAAGCCTTTAGGATGTCCACTGAATAACTGTGAATTATTACTGCCTGGAACTTCATTCTATAGAGTTACGTTGGGTGACAGGTGATGCAGGAATAAATGGACCGAGAAAAATGACCAGGCGTTAGCTGAGCCTCCAAAAATTCACCTGCAAAGCAAGCCCAGCCTTGAAAAATAGAATTTGGTGTCATCCATGCCTATGTCCAGCCATTATGTTAAATGTCTGTCCAATTATCAGCAAACAAGTAAAGATTACAGAAAAGAACATCATACATCATGATTAGACATTTGACAGGCTTCTCCAATATAATAGAGACACGTATAATGTAGGGAAAGATATGATGCATTCTCTAAAATCACCTTTCTGGAAAGGACCTATATCACTCAATATACACATGCAAATGTATTTTGAAAGGGACAATGTGATGTGGCAGTAGGAGCACTGGATGTAAATCCAGAAGACCTACTTCTTACCTCAGCTCTGCCACTTTAAGGGAGAAGCCACCTAATCTCTCTCTGTGTTGTAGTTTTCCCCCTTACAAGAAGATGCTTGTGAATATAGCTTTTCTCCCTGCTTCAGACAGTTGTTATGAAGATCAAATGGGATAATGTACATGAAAATCTTTCATATAATTTCCATAGCCTTTTCTCCATTTTCCCAAAGAATTCCATCCATGTTCAGAGCTTTAAGATCTTCAAATATCAATCAATATTGCAAATTTTGTACTTATGGGCTCTTTCCTAAGTCTCAGAGCTCTTTCTTCACCTGTTTCTGGGTATCTCCACCTGGGTAGCCTTGCAACTCAGTATGTCCAGTTGAAACTGTCCTCTTCCTAAAGCCACACAAACAAGCCTCCCTGCCATTCATCCTACACCTCTTGCTCTCTATGCATGCACCCAACCACATCCATCACCACAGTCACTGACCCTATGCCCTAAGCATCTGTCAGGCCAGCTCCTTCTTTTCTCTCCACACTATCACTCTCCTAATAGCTGTAGCCTCAGAACTAGTCTTTCTATCTCCGGTCACTTCACTGCCCCTTACCCCAATTCATTCTTTATACCAAAAGAAATTTTGAAAATGGATATCTGATCATTTCACACCCTGAGTAGAACTATCCAATGACTTCCCATTGCCTTTGTGATAAAGCTTAAACACCTGAACTTGACCTACAGATACTTCATGAACTTTTCTCAGGCTGCATTTCCAGCCTCATCTCCCTCCTCCCATATCCCACTCTTCAAGACATTCTGTTCTACCCTTTGCAACAGCATGGATGGAACTAGAGAGCATTATGCTAAGTGAAATAAGCCAGGCAGTGAGGGAGAAATACCATATGATCTCACCTTTAACTGGAACATAATCAACAAAAGAAAACAGCAAACAAAATACAACCAGAGACATTGAAATTAAGAACAATCTAACAATGGCCAGAGGGGAAGGGGGAGGGAACAGTGCAGGGAAGGGTTTCCAGGAAACACTATAAAGGACACATGGACATAACCAAGGGGGAGGGTGGGAGCGGGGGAGGGGGGTGGGATTGGCTGGGGTTAGGGGGAGTGGTGGGGGGGGAATGCAAACTGTAATTGAACAACAATAAAGTAATTTTTTTTAAAAAAAGACATTCTGTTCTAGCCATCCTGGACTATTTCTTCAAACCCACCAGACTTTCTCAAGCCTCCACACTTTTTAGCTCCTGCTCTCTGCCTAGCTTGCCTCCTAGTGTCAGTAGAGGAATTGGTAAGAGTGTGGACTGTGGAGTCCAAAAGGCTGGGTTCAAATCCCATCTTAGGTTTGTTTTGATTTGGGTTTACATAGAAGCAGATTCTGACAAGGATTCAAGTGCCAGCAGTTTATCTGGAGATTTAGAATGTACCAGTAGGAGAGTGAGGGGAAGTGAGAAAGAAAAGATAAGTCTCTACAATAAAAGGAATGTTATCAATCCAGCTATCTGTCTGGATGGCTGACATTTTATTACACAAGGAAAGTCTGAGAAATAGTGAAGAACTCTTGCTTCAGACTCATCTCACTTAAGAATTGTCCACCTGAGGAATATGGTTCCTGGGTTATTAACACATAGCTTTTTCCCAGCTTTATTGAGATATAATTGACATATAACACTATGCAAATTTAAGATATACAGCATGATAATTTGATATATGTATATATTGTGAAATGATAACCAAAGTAGGGTTAGTCAATACTTTCATCACCTTGCATAATTAGCATTTGTGTGTGTAGTGAATATATTTAACATCTACTCTCTTAGCAACTGTCAAGTATATAATCTAGTGCTATTAACTATAGTCAACCTATTGCACATTAGATCCCCAGGACTTATTCACTTTATAACAGGAAGTTAATACTCTTTGACCAGTATTTCCCCATTTCCTTTCCCAACCCCCAGCCCCTGGTAAATACCACTCTGCTCTCTGTTTCTAGGATTTCAGCTTTTCTTAGATTCCACATATAAATGATGTCATACAGTTTGCACTTCTTATTCCCCTTCACCTTTTTTTTTTTTTACTCACTCTCCTCCCCTCTCCAACCATTAGTTTATTCCCATATCCCAGAAAAAAATATACACAGTAAACTTTTTGACATTGGTTTCAGCAATTGCTTTGGATATGTCTCCCTGGAGCAAGGGCAACAAAAGCATAAATAAATAGATAGGTATCTATTAGATAGGTATAAAATAATTGTAATTCATAAAATAGACTATGTCTAATAAATAAAATGCTCCTAAAAATCAATAAGGAAAATACATGGTAACAGATAATGAGCAAAGAATAGGCATAGGCAATTTATAGAAAAGAAAATTAAAATGGCCAATAAATGTGTGAAAAGATGTCTAGTCACATTACTAATCAAGAGAAACCAAACTAAAGCAACAATATATTACTTTCCACTCATCAAGCAGTAAAATATTAAAACTGTGATTCCCAATAGGAAGATTATGTAAAAAATGAGTATTCTTTCTGTTTCTGTGAATATAAATTAATATATCCTTTATGGAGAATAATTTAGGAATGTCATCAAATGTCAAAATGTGAATTCCATTTGATTTAGCAATTCCACAGCTAAGGATATCTCTTAGAAATAAAATTACATGTAGACGCATGAGTGAGGATTGTGCACTGTAAAAGTGCTGTTCATACTAAAAAGAAATTGAAAATAAAGGTCCATCATCAAGGAAAATAGTTAAATGTGTTACAGTACATTCATACCTTGGACACCCATACAGTGGTTAAAAAAATTGAAGTAGACCTGTATGTGCAGATGTAGAAATTTCTCCAAGACATAATATTTAAAAAGCAAGTCCAATTTATAATGCATATAAATAGGTATATGTGCATATAAGTATCTTAAGTAAATCTATAAATAACATGGGACAAATCTGAAATTATAAAACCAAACAGTTGACATGGTTTCTTCTAGGGGGAAGAGTTAGATGGAGGACAGAAAATAAATAGGGGACTTTCATTTTTTACTCTTTATTCTTCTATATTATCTAAATCTTAAGTATACTTGGTCTTCAAAGATAAGTGTCCTATGATGGTTAGTCTGATATGTCCCCTTGGCTGGAGTTTAGTACTCAGTTATTTAATACCATATGCATCGAGTTTTTACTGTGAAGGTATTTTGTAGACGTGGTTAACATCTTGATTATTGAATTTAAAGGTGATTTCGCTTGATGTGGTGGGTGAGCCTCATCCAATCAGTTAAAGGCCTTAAAAGTAAAAATTAAAGAAGAGATTCTGTCCTGGCCTGAGCTTCCAACCTGTTCACCTGACCTACAGATTTCAGACTTTTCAGCTCTCACATAAGCAGATTACTTAAGATAGATAGATGATAGATAGATAGATAGATAGATAGATAGATAGATAGATAGATAGATGATAGATAGATAGATAGTCAGTCTCCTGTTGGTTCTGTTTCTCTTGGGAACCCTGACTGAAACATTTCTAATGTCTGGAACCTGTACTACCTTATCTAAAAAAGGATTATTTTGCAGGTATGATTAAGTTAAGGGTCTTGAGATGAGAAGATTATCTTGGATTATCCACATGGGCCCTAAATGTCCTTAGAAGTGTCCTTATAAGAAAGCAGGAGAGGGAGTTTTGACACCCAGAGAGAAGGCAGCCATGTGAGACAGAGGCAGAGACTGGTGTGATCTGGCTACAAATCAAGGACTGCCAGCAGCCACCAGAAGCTAGAAGAAGCAAGATTTTCTTTAATTTCTTGACTTTCTGATCTTGAAGTCAATATTCAGGGAAGGCATTTGGCCAAGAAAATGAGATAACCTCTGGGCATTTTTTAGTGTTTATCAAAAGGAGACAGACTCAAAGCTTCTTTCTGTTTCTAGTGAAGGTTTGTAAGTTTTCTTTGATTGTAAAAATTATCTTAGTGTGTTCAAGAAGCCAACATCTCTCAAATGTCATGAAAGTTAATGTGAATTCTAGAAAGTTGCAGTAAAATGTCCATCTGACCTCTACCTACACTAACCTCCCATTCCCTGTCTCTCTGACCCTCAGCTCACTTCAAGTATCACCTGGCTGTTTCCCACCTGGAACTCACAACCAGACAGCAAGTGTGCTGTCCCTTGCTTTCTAGGACCCATCTTCTCTAGGCTCTCTCCTGTGCCTCACTACAGGTCCCCACTCTGGGAAAACTCCCAGTGTTCGTCTCTTAACTGGACATTTGGACGCCTGGTCCAGCAATAAAACCGTACTGTGTGAGCCTGGCCTGTAGGGCTTAGCTGTCTCTCCTGGCCTGTGCTCCTCTTCATTAGTTTATCATAGCATGTGCCAGGGCAACTCTTCCAAGTATTTTTTTTCCTCAACTAGGCCATTAAATATTCATTCCGTCTCCTTCACCCTGTCTTCATTCTATCAGGAAATAAATTTAGCTCTTAGTTTTACTCTGTGGATCAGAGCAACCTAACAAGTTCTTTAATTGCCTTTTTACTCTGCCTTAAAAGGCACAGTTGGCCGAGGCTCTCCCTTCATCAGTTTGTCTTACTGTCCTCTCATACGTCCACTAACCATCCGTACTTCTGGCACCAGTATCTTTCTCTGCACTTACTATTTCACTTGGGCTACAAACAACCTCAAGTTTTCCTGTTCCTCAAACACCTTTCCCTCTTCCTTTATTAAAAGTGTCAAAATTCATTGCCTCTATTTTTTAAATTACAGTTTACCTTCAATAAGAGATGAGTGAATAAAAAAGTTGTGGTATATCAGTCTACCCTTCTTACTTTCCTATGCATTAGCCAGGACTCTTGGTCATGAGTTGTCTTCTTTATACCATGACAAAAAAAATCATAGCTCTCTGTTTTATGTAATTCATTCTTTCTACACTTGCCCCATGATTCTCCCTTTTTCCATAGCTTTGCTCCTTCATGATCTTGGCCAGATGCTTAAGAAAATAAAGCAACTATTTAATTTCTTTTAAAAAGTTGTGATACACACACACACATATGTATACACACATATATATATACCTCAAATAAAATATTACTTGTCCATAAAAAAAGAATGAAATCTTACCATTTGTGACAGCATGGATGGACCTAGAGGGTGTTCCTGCCTCTATTTTTAACTAACATTTATTGAATGCTTTGCCGGGACCCAGTACTGTGCAAAGTGTTTATACGCATTACCACGTTTATTCCTCGTGTACAACAGGAAACTAACTGTCTCGGAAAGTTTAAGTAACTCATCAGAAACAGAGCCAGCAAGTAGAGAATGCAGATTTGGATCCAGACTAGTTAACCACAGATGCCTGAGCTTAACCACCCAGCGATTTTGCCTCCCCCCTGACGGCCCTTTCCCTTCTCAACCTCTGTGGTCTGACCCTGCTCTGCACACTCTTTCTGAAACTGCTCCTTGAGGTCATTAGTGAGTTCTTGATTCCAAAATCCAGTGGCTCTTTCCAGGTTCTCCCCAAAATGGCCATTTGACTCTGTCCTGACTTCAGGGACACTGCACTCTACACTTCTTCCCTCTCTGCCTCCTCTTGCTCTGCCTCTGCTGGAGTCCTCTTCCACTCAGGCCTGCTCTTGACTTTCTTTTTTAGTCTTTTTACTCTTACCTTTCGCTGGAAGCCATTCCCAAAGATTAAAATCCACCCTATTTATAGGACACCTTCAGTAATTCAACAACAGTTTATTGAGGCTTTCCTCTTCTGGTCCTGAAATTTTTATTCTGACAAATGTGGAAGCTATTTGAGGACGTGGTCATGGTATGCCAACTGCCACCTGGAGAAGGTGCCCTGATGAAATGTGCTGTGACAGCCTTAATGGTCCTGGAAAGATGTTACAGGAAATATGGCCTCCAGGAAGACTACTCACTTTTACACTTTCAGCCGAGGAAGACACCTTCTGAAACCTCTTTACTTGTAAAGTGGAAGTAAGGTCATCACCCACTTCAGCAGCACGTGGGAAGTGTAGAGTATGATTTGTAAATAGAAAACATGTAAATCATAAAGGAGATAAGTAAAGGTCCAATAATAGGTGTTCAAACAGCAGGACCAAGTAAAATGCACCTGTTCAGGCTAATTAGCCTTTGTTCCTAAGGTTATGTGTACACTGTATGCTACTTTCTATCTGGCTCCTTTTCAATTTGCATTTCTGTTGACTGTGGTGGGTATTTTGTGTGTTCTCTCAGCTTAAGCAAGCCTCGCTGAAACTATGTTTGATGTTTCAGATAACAGCCAATGAACTGACTTCAATAAATTGCACTGAGCCAAACTGTAATGAAGTGATGTTTATTTATTAAGTGGAGCAGTTTTACCTACCTAGTTTTTCTCCTCTGGCTCAGGAGAGAACAAAACATACTCTTCTGCGGCACAGACAGGAACAGAATCTTCTGCTCATTATCCAAAAATATTCTTGAAAGTATCTGGGCCTTTTGTTTCCTGGAGCATCCCCCATCTGTCGTTGGGATTCTTGCAGATGCGGGGTTGCTCTTGGCCACAGAAAAGGAACCGAGGTGGAGAAGGTCTTAGGTACACACATTCAAGCTTTACCTGGCCCATCCTTCCCAACTTTGGCAATGACCCCTCTGTTATCAGAATGTATTTATTAACTTTACCTTTGTGTATTTAACAACCTTAATTTGCACAAAAGGAATTATAAAAACCAACATGGCCACCAATCCTCCTGTTTTTTCTCTCTGGCTGTAGAAACCATGTGCGGAGGGGTCCATGTTTAGGTAATTTTCCCACACACACCCTAAACTTGGAAATCAGAAAACCAAGGCCACCTTTTGAATGTTAATCTAATTAAATCAGCATAATGAGAGGAGACAAGGTGTCTTTGTCCTCATAGAAAGACTTGCTCTTCTGAAAGCAACTCTTTTACTTGGCAGTAAGAATACATCTAAACAAAGAATGGACTTACAGAAGTCCGCGGCCAGCAGAAAACTGCTGGGTCCTGAAGGCAAACTAGAGGAGCCCTTGTCCCATACTAGCCAGGAGAGTGAAATTGGCTCAGGCAGAATTCTGGGTCTTGGAGAAATCTTTGCTATGTGCTTAGGGTTTGAGAAAATTCAATTCCAATATGACCCAACTGAAATGAATTCCTGCTCCTCAAGCAAATTTTTCATTGTTAATTTTATTTCCTAGCTACCTCAAAAAAAAAGAAAAATCAGAGTGTCTTGGGTTGAGACATAAGATCATTCTATCCCTACAAAGGGATGATTCTTCATAGTATATTAATAAACTAATATTCTTGTTTATCCATTAGGTCTCTGCTAATGTAGTTTTTATGCATCTGAGGGGTTACTGGTGAAGGTTCAGTTTCTGTAACTGCAAGACTGAGATTCACAACCTGTGAGGCCTCTACGTGGCCAGTCAGCTCCCCCTTCCTGGCTCCCAAGGTACCTGTCTTTCTCTTTAAAACACTTACAATGGCCTCTCCTGTAGGAAACAATAATCAAGTTTTGTAGGTGGCCATTACCTAATAAATATAACAAAAACTATTGCTTTTATTATACCAGCAATATCGAGTTATAAAATATAATGGAAAAAAGTCACTTCCCATTGGCAAAAAAGAAAAGCATATAACCCATGTGAAGAAAATGCTAAAATTTAACCATAGGACATAAAAGATTTTGTTAGAGGGAGACCATATTCCTTTACGAATACACTTATTATTGTAAACAAGTCTCAGTCAATTAATCTATATATTTAATGCAATTCACTTCAAACTCTCAAAAGAATTTGTTGTAATTCTGAACTTCTTCTGAAATAGTAAACTAAAAATCTACATAAGAAAAAATTAAGAGAAAAATAATATAGAGAGCCTGGGCACACCAGATGATAAAGATGGAGCGATTAACCAGCATTGTACCACTGTCAGAAATACAAAGAAACTTAAATGGAATGATACGAAGTCCAGAAACACATAGAATACTTGACACAAATGGGATTTCAAATGAATGGAAAAATGATGATGATGACAGATCTCGTTAGGGTAACTATCAGTTTGGGGAAAGGTAATTCAGTTAAATAACTATTTCAAAACTTAAATCTAAATAAAGTTTAAATATATCCATGATTTAAGTGAGAAAATAAAAATCTCTGAAGAAAATACAGTTTTCTTCTTAATTTATTTTAGTAAGAACACTATGAGATCTACTCTCAACAAAGAGTAGAATTTATTACTATTGGCTGTAGGTACAAGCTGCACACCAGATCTCCAGTTTATCGTATTCATTAACTTTACGCCCACTGACTAGTAAGTTCTCTGCTCCTTCTGGCCCCCTGCGACCACCATTTCCCTCTTTGAGATTTGAGATCTTTCTCTTTTTTTGTTTTGAAATTGTTTAGTGCTATGAACTACCTCTTACTACTGCCTTTTTTGCATCCTATAAATTTTATTTTCATTTGTATCAAAGTATTTTCTAATTTCTTTTTGGATGTCTTCTTTGATTAAATGGTTGTTCAACAGTGTGTTGTTTAATTTCCACATACATATAAATTTTTCAGTTTCCTTCTGATGTTGATTTCTCATTTCATTCCACTATAATCAGAAAAAAAATACTTGATGTGATTTCAATCTTCAATTTGTAAGACTTGTTTTCTGATCCCATGTGAAAGTTCCACATGCACTTTCCTAGAATGTGCACTGTGTAGCTGTTAGATGAAATGTTCTGTATACCTGTTAGGTCCCTTCAGTCTACCGTGTTGTTCAACTCTTCTGTTTCCTTATTGATCTTCTGTCTAAATGTTTTATCCATTATTAAAAGTGCACTATTGAAGTCTTCTATTATTATTGTATTGATGCCAATTTCCCCCGTCAGTTCCATCAGTGTTTTATTTATATATTTAGGGTTCTAATGTTGTGTTTAAATATATTCATAATCATTATGTTTCCTGGTAGATTAACCCTTTTATCATTATATGATTTTCTTTGTCTCTGGTGACATTTTTTAACTAAAAAGTCTATTTATTCTGATATAACTATAGCCACCCCTGCTTTCTTTCAGTTATCATTTGCATGGAATATCTTTTTCTATTTCTTCACTCTCGGCCTATGTGTGTCCTTAAATTTAGTTTCTTGTAGACAGCATATAGTTAGGCTTTATTTTTTTATTCACTCAGCTATTTTATGTCTTTTTGATCTGGCAGCTTACTTCATTTACATTTCAAGTAGTTATAAATAGGTAAGAATTTACTATTGCTATTTTGTTAATGTTTCCTGTAGTCTTGCAGTACTTTGTCCTTCCTCTCTGACTCTTTTTGTGTTTTGTTGATTGTTTATATTAGTAGATTGTGACTCCTCTTTTTCTTTAGTGTAACTTCTGTAGGTTTTGTGTATGTGCATGTGGGTGTGTGCATGGTTGCCTTCGGACTTACATAAAATACTTTATACTTATAATGGTCTATTTTATGCTAATAACAATGTAAGTTCAATCACATGCAAAACTGTACACTTCAGCTTCCTTCCCCACACACTTTATGTTATTGTTGTCACAATTTATATCCATTTTTATTGTGTATCTTCTAACATACCTTAGTTGCATTTACCTTTAATATTTTGTCTTTTAACTTTTATACTAAAATTAAAAATGATTTACCCACCACCATTATAGTAACACAATATTCTATGTTTGCCTATATATTTACCTTTACCCACAAACTTCATATTTTCTTATGCTATGATGCTGCTTTTTAGCATCCTTTCATTTTGCCTTGAAGGGCTCCCTTTAACATTTTTGTTAGGCAGGTCTAGTGATAATGAACTCCTCAGCTTTTGTTTCACTGGACAATTTCTACTCACTCCTTCCTTAAACAGTAAATAACCACCCAAAGGGGGCAATCATTAATAATTTTGTTTAAACTTTTATAAGAATAAATATACCATAAACTCCTCAAGGAGCTTACTCCTTCTTTCATAACACAAGCTTCACTTTGTTTATCCTACCTATCTCCTTTTAAAGTTTGAGTCCTCTTCCTCTTTCTCTCTCTGGTGACCTGAAATTCAACTGGTCATCAATGTCATAAACACCCTTATTGAAGCTAAGGACCGAATCATGTCCTTGGATCTACTTGGTAGTTCCTCTCAAAAATAAAGCTTCAAGTTTAAATAAAAGAGGGACAGTGAAAGAAGTTCCTTATTAACAACATGTGGAGATTAAATTTGTTTAAAATTTATTGTGCAACCAATATACATGAGCAGGACACTACGCTCTTAATTTAGAGCTCTAGGTCAGAGCTTCAAAGTGTGTTCATGAGAAAAATACATGTTCATGAATAAAGTATGTAAACTGCATGGCAAAGGTAGGGACTAAATGGCATTTATTAATTATTATCAAAATTCATATTATTATTTCTATTAGTTTTTATCCCCAAGAATAGCACCCTGAACAGTGCTTTATACATACTAAGACTTTATTTAATATTTAAGGACAAAAGTTAGGGAAGGGAGGGAAATGCGGAAAAAGAGAACAAAAGTTGTTCTTGCTTTAGACATAAGTTCCCCAAGAAAAAAGTGCTACCCAACACTTCCTACGACCAACCCTCAGTCTTTAGCAGAAAGGGAAGATGACTATCGAATTCAGATTCCATGCACTACCTCCAAGAACATGAGTCTCACTGAGGGAGAAGTCAAACTTTAGGATGGTTATATGCAGGAAAAGTCATTAAATAGAATATCAGAAATCAAATTTATGTCATTTAAAGGACAATTTGTCTTACTTTATTAGCTAAAGAAAAAATTAAGTATGAAAAATGAAAATGGTCTTTCACACAAGTTGGCCCCTCTTCTGATATCATTTAAGTGTATTCTTAGCTAAGTTTTTTCACAGTCTGAATTGCTGGGAATAGCTTATTGCACTAGGGCAGAAAATGATACAAGGGAAAAGATGCAAAAAGAGGTGAGACAAAGGCATCACTTCAACCAAATTGTCGTAAATCTGTCATTCATAAATGCCACAGCTCTATAAAATGGACCTCATTGAGAGCTTGTTCTTTTCTTGCATTTTGAGTCTTGCCACCTAATGTATTAAGATATGGTCCGGGAGTTGGACAGTTCACGCTTAGGACCTCAAAAATATATTAAGCCTAAGAAAAGCAGAATGGCTGCATTCTTGATGCAGGACATGTTGCCATCTATTGTTTGTCAGAGGAACAGGGATATAAATTTAGAACCTAAATGAAATAGATGAATTAGTATTTGAGGTGCATTTGACTCACAGACATTCCAGTAGGAACAGGAAAACAGGACAATCCATCAAGGTTAAAAGAAAGAAAAAAAATTTTAGTTTTTAAAAAATGATTTATAACTATAGACGTTTCTGATAGGTTTCATTTGAAATGAGAGATTTAAGGCTAGAGCTCCTCAAGGCATTTGACCATAACAGTGATTTTAAGGTCAAGGCTTTACCAGCTCTAGATAATGAGCTATCTTGAATTCATTACGTAGGTGGGAATAGCTTTTGAGTGTGCACTGAAAACCAGACAAATTGAATTCTCTTTTATAGTTCATGAAAAACTTCCAAAATACTTCAAGAAAATCCCCCAAAGACCTAGAAACTAGGTTGAGACTGTAAACTCCATGAGAACAGAGGTTTATATACCTGTGTCATCCACTGTATCAGTAGTGCATAGAACCATGGCTAGAAGAGGAGAGATCTTCAGTAAATACTGTTTGACTGATTTTATAAAATGTAGTATTGTATGGTAAGGAGTGAAACAAGGTCCTCCTTGGGCCCATAAGGAAAAAGGAAGGAATGAGTGGAGGGAGAAAGACGGGAGAAGGAAAAGAGGGAAAGGAGGAAGGAAAGAAAGAAAGAAGAGGGGTGGGGGGAAGGACAAGCTCTCTTAGTGAATAAAAGAAATAACAAGTTAAATACTGTGCAGTCCATAAAAATACCACCACATTACCATATCAACTTAGTTATCCCTTACAGAAGTAACTACCCCAGTCATCATTGCTACTCACAGTGTCTGAAACCTGGGATCTGAGAGGTTTTCAGTTATGGAGTAAGTTGCTACCCAGTAGGAAAACAAGAACTGCACATAGATCTCTTTTCATTGTAACGCTTTCACATACGTTTTTCAAATTTAAAATACATCATGGAAAAATTAAAGTGGCTTAACTTCAATTACAATTAAAGTGGTTTATCTGGTAGAACCAGTTACATTTAGTTAATCTGAGGAGAAAGTCGAAGGAGGTTTTTATGCCATCCTATGAAGAGCTTCTGTTTTCAGCCCTATTTTCTTCCATCTGTAACTTCTGGGTGCCCCATTCCTCTCGCTGTCAATGATGACCATCCGCAAAAGGTGACATTCTTAGAAAATAAATTTTGTACATATACAGTGGAATATCCATCTCAAAAGTAAAGTTTTCCTTTAAATGCTAAAATCCTGCAATCAGCTTGTGTTAGAATGAGAAACCACCTTCCAACTATTTTCTTTCTAGAGGTGCTTTCTGGTTATTGATAATTATAAGAATCAATTGAAAATATAACTTAAAAAGTACACTTGTCTCTCCAGTACCAAGTTTTTTTATTAAACACTAATAGTCGATTGCCACCTTGTCCTGTTATCCCATGTCCCCACAGTCTACTGCCATGGTAATTGGACCAAAGAATTGACAGATTTCTCTCAGGGGCAAAGGTGCATATTGGCCCAACAAATGCAATCTGCTGTTGGGCTGAATCCACTTTCTGCTTTTACCTTGGCTACTGGAAATAATGACCTGCCACACTGAGCCTTTTCTCTGTTTTTCCAGAACTCACTTTATCTTCACAGGTGAGAAACATCTATCCAAGAGAAAGAGCCTCAGGACATTTAAGAGGAACTCGATTAGAAACATATCACCTGCAGAAAGAGAGAGCCAGGAAGACAAACAATGCTTAGAGTTTGTGCCTAACAGATCTGAAGGCAAAAACAGAGGGCTGGCCTTGGGGATATTTTTCAGGAGCCCTGTGAAAAGGCTGTACGTCTCCCCACAGGCACCCCACAACTCCCTCCCAAAAAGAGCTTCTTCTGGTGACTTGACAATAATTAAATTAATTTGACAGAGGAAAAGTAATGAAAGAAAACTAACATTTAGTATATGTATTCTATGGTAGGTGTACACTCTCCCACATCAAGTCTTAAAACAATTTGAAGTGAATATTACTGTCTTCATTTCACAGCACAGAAAAAAAAGAGACCCAGGAGGGACAGAACACTTTCCCAGGCTCACATTGCTGGTAGGCATAAAGTCAAATTTCTAATATTTATTATGTCATTCCATCCTACACTATAGGGCAAGGTATTATGATAAGTCCGTGCTAAGGAAGAAATGAATAATATATCATTTTTCCCTAAGATTGGGTCACAGTAGAAAAAAGAGGAAGTAATACTTGGTGACCATAAGTAGACTGTAGCTGGCCCTCAGGGTAGAAGTGACACTTGGAGCATTATGACAGCCTTCCCCTGTATCCCACATTTGCCCTGAATGTGTCTGCAGCCTTGAATATAGGTATAAGTGAAATTATGAGTTTGTTCTGTTGCCAAGTGGCACGAAGATATGAAGATTATCTGTGAGTCATAGCCAAGGACCATAATGAAACAGATAAATTCTGGAGTCAAGGTTTCATTTGCTTCAAGAGAGCTGAGAATTTGCGGTCAGTTCAGTACAACTCAGATTGTCATAGCCCCAAATGACAGGCTCGGGGAGAGATAGAGGAGTTGGACACAGACCAACCTGGCCTTTTGGGTCCTCCTAACACTGTCCAATTGAACTTTCTGCATTGATAGAAATGGACTATATCTGTGCTATTCAACACAGTAGCCACTAGCCCTACATGAATATTGAGCACATGAAATGTAACTAGTACAACTGAGGAACAGAATTTTTTGTTTTATTTAACTTTAAGTTACTTACACTGAAGAGCCCCATATGACTAGTGGCTACCATACTGGGCAGATTCAGTCTCCTGGGCACATGGACCCTCACCTCCTCATGGCCTCCTCCCTGAAATGCTGATCACTCAGCCTCCACCCAAGCCAGACCCAGACCCAGGGCTGGAGTAGGATTGACAAGTGTCATGAAAGAGGAAAGGGGTGGGGGTAGAAAGAGCAGAGGAAGTATCAATAATCTCTCTACCTCATTTCCCTTGTTTGAATCCCTAAAATTGTCAATTTGGTGTGACATTTGTTCAACACGATATTGATCAAGGCAAGAATGGGTGAAACAGAGCTGGTCCTCTAGACCACCACCCCTAGTGGTGACAAAAGTGATGCTTGAGCCAAGTAGGAGGTAGCCAGGTAAGGAAGCATGGAAAGGACCCACGGGTATAAAATCAAAAAGTGACAGCAAGCTGGGCAAATTCAGAAAGTTGTGAGTGGTCATGGGCTGGAACACAAGTATGGTTATGGGCTGAGTTGTATCCCAGATAAATCCATTATGCTGAAGTTCTAACCCCTAGTGCCTCAGAATGTGCTTTATTTGGAGATATGGCCTTTGAAAAGGTAGTGAAGTTAAAATGAGTTCCTTAGGGTGGGCTCTAGTGCCATATGGCTGGTTTCCTTATAATTAGGGGGTATTTGGATAGAGACAGGCACAAAAGAAAAACCATGTGAAGACACAGCCATCTGCAAGCCAAGGAGAGAGGCCTCAAAAGAAACCAACCCTGCTGACAACTCATTCTTGGACTTCTAGTGTCCAGAGTTGCGAGAAAATAAACTTCTGTTGTTTAAGCTAACCAGCATGTGGTGCTTTGTTATGGCAGCCCTGGCCAACTAACATGGTGTACACACAAGAAACAAGCCAAGAAGATCAGGCTGGGACCAGTCCATGAATGTCCCTGATGCATGCTGAGAAATTTAAGATTTATCCCAAAACCACTGAAGGGTTTTGATAAGGAAAGTGGCATGACCCGGTGTGTATTGTTAAAGTTTTGTTAGGTTTAAAGCCTCTTTGACCCTAGCCACTTGTTTGTACTTGGCTTGCTAGTATCCAGCCTTGGTTCTGATTTGATTTAAATATTCCATGATGGCAAGTACAGCTGTGATAAAACAGACAGTTATTCTTTAACTCTCTGATATTTGCCACGGGTCAGTAGACCACCCCATTATAACATGTTTTAAAAGCCTGTACTCACTGCACCTGGGTCAGACATGATTATTTTGTAGTCACTGAATAAAATTTCCTAAGTGCCTAAGCAATGCTAAAGTAGAAGGAGTTCAGCAAGAGGGGAGGTACATTAACTCTTTCAGGTCACTAGGCTACCATTTAATGCATTATTGCAAAATGCTCTTCTGAATAAATAACAGGTTATAAGAGGCATTGAGATAATTAAGCTGACTTTTTTTAAAAGCTGGGGTGGGGGTTGGGGGTTACAGGCAGCTCTGAGCCATATGCAGAATAACTATGATGTAAGGAGGCTTTAAAAAGAAAATAGATGAGAAATTGTACATGCAAATAGTGCTGTCTTCATGAGAGTTAATTTGCTTATTTCAAATATCGTTCCAATAACTTAGAACACTTTAGAAACCCTTCTAGACATGTCTTCAGGGCTGGGTGAAGAGAACTCCAGTCCTTAGGTTTCACTGCGGATCCAGTCTACATGCAATATAGGGGAGAATTTGCTCCATCTGGGGAGCACAGGGCCCTTCATGGCCTTCCTGGAAGCAGAGCTTTCCTTGGACAGAACAGCCATGCTTTTGAAGAAATTGAGGACCTCCACCTAAGAGTGCTCCCTCTCACCTGCTCCTGGAGACAGGGCAGAGTGTCCTTGGAGACAAGGAATCTCATTATGTATTTGGTACCTGTCATGCATGCTGCATTTTTAATTTCTACAATAACCATGCCTTTGGGAAGGCCAGATGCTGAAGAAGCAATAGAAGGACATAAAGGTTTCCTGAAAAACAGGACCATGGATGTACATTGGAACATCTGTGCCTAATGAGAGGGCAAATGCTCCTCCTTCTGAATCCTTTACTGCCAGCCAATAAACAGAACCCACTGTTGCCAACTTGCACTTCTCCATTTCCTTAACTTTTCTCCATGCAGTTTTCTCCAAATACAGTTGTCTTCCTTGCTAAACCCTGCTTCTTCTCTCAGGTCAGTTCACACGCTACCTCATTTATTAAGTTTTCTCTACCTTCCCCAGCCAAAAATAATCCAGCCTCTCTCTAGATTCCCCTACCCTCTCTTTTTCACTTATAGGGTGATCATAGTCTTCTATCAAAGGATGAAATGAGCTTCCTAAATCAGTGTCTAATTGCCATTAATTCTAGTATCTCCCAGCTCCTAAAACAATACCTAAAAAGAATATAAAAGCTTTGAAATCAGTTAAGAAAGAAGCAAAGCAATTCATTGTGTCAGTTGTCTGAGTCAGTTTGAGCTGCAAGAACAAACACCAGAGACTGGGTAGCTTAAACAATAGAAATTTATTTCCCACAGCTCTGGTGGCTGAGAAGCCTGAGGTCAGGGTGCCAACACGGTCAGACTCCAGTGAAAGCCCTCTCCCCAGTTGGTGGACAGCGTCTTCTTTCTGAGCCCTCACATGGCAGAGAGATCATCTCTTTTGTATCTCTTTTTATCATCTTTTCATTACATAAGGGCACTAATCCCATTCATGAGGACTCTACCCTCATGACCTAATACCTACCAAAGGTCCCATTGTTTAAAACTCTCACACTGGGGATTATACTTCAACATACGAATTTTGGGGCAACAAAAATATTCAGTCAATGTAATCCACAATTATCAGCATAAATGGTATGAACAGGATGTGGTCAAGACCCAGAAGAAGAGAAGACAAGGGGTAGATCAAGCAAAAAGCCCCTGAAGCCATGAGGAAATGGCATGACACAGATTCTGAAACAGAGAAGCAGACATAGACCAAAACAAGCCAAAACCAAAACCAACAGTAAAGTATAGAACATAGAAATAAAGGGAGCTATAATGACAGCAAATTTCTACTTCAGGCTCCAAGCCCTTTGTCATCTGGAAGACATGACAGGAATAAGTTCTGCTCTAAAAGTCATTTTTATATGATGGTTATTTAGAATTTAGAATATATTTCCCCATAGAAAGAATGTTAACAAGGAAATAAGTTAGTTACCCGACAGCCTGCAATTATATTTAATTCATAACATACCTAAAGACACAAATAGAACTATTTCAACTACAACTGGCCACCATTTATAGAATAAATCAATACATTGAAAAATAAGGGGAGGCTTCCAGTATGAGCTGGCATGGATCTCACTCCCACAAATCATAAGGAAATAAATAATGCAACTATCTGAACACTGAAAATGTAATAACAGTATGTGAAATGAGTAGAGAAATCATAAGGAATGATCAATATGGTGGTAAGATTCCTAGAGTTTTCTTTTGCCCTCCTATATCTTATTACTTAGACACTGTAATTAAGGCAAGTCACTGGCTGGGTAGCTCAGCTGGTTAGAGCATCATTCCAATATGCCAAGGATCTGGGTTCAATCCCCAGGCAGGGCACATACAAGTATCAATCAATGAATGCATAAATAAGTGGAACAACAAAATCAATGTTTCTCTCTCTCTCTCTCTCTCTCTCTCTTCCTCTCTCTCTAAACTTAATTTAAAAAAAAAAAAGAACTGAGACACTAAAGCAGCCTGAATCACGGAAATGCATAGCAAGTTTATATTGAAAAATCTCTAAGAGAAACTTTCACTTCCTAGGACAAAGGTGAAAGTGGGAGCCTATGTGACAGAGAGTGTAGAGAAAATCTCCATGTTCTCACTTTTTACTTTCCTGGCCTTCCCCTGGAGGTATATTCCTGTGGCAAGAGCAGTATGCAGGTACCTCACACTTTGAGAGAAAAATCTTCTCTGACTAAAGAAACGTGGAAACGAAGCTAGGGTACCCTGGACAGTATAGGGAGAAAACCCTGTTATTTTTCTCTCCTTTTCCCCCCTTCTGTTTCATCTCCGAGGCAGACTTAGTTGAGGAAAATGTGTGACCGTGCAGGGAAAATAAAACCCCAGCTTTGTAGTCAGGGGCCTAGGGAAAGGGGTGGCTTAGACCAGAGGGTATAGGATAAATCACAGAGAAAAGGAGCTGAAGAGATGAGCACCCCCTAAATCTATGCAGGATGACTTGGGCTTGTGAATGAGCTGTGCATGTGTGGAACTGATCCAAAGCAGAATATCAAAGGCTGTGAGAATGTGTCTACAGAGCATTACACTGCTTAGGCCCCAGACTGGCCCATGAGTGGAACACAAGCTGAACTCCCACAAGGAGCTCAGAGCTCCTCCCTCCCTATCAGGTGCTCTGGGTCCCAGAAGGGGATGGGGCACTAGAAAGACGTTGAAGACTAAATTGATACCAGGTCCAGAGACCACAGAACATGGATTGAGACTTGTGGTCTATATTAAACCAGGCTGACTATTGACTTTCTTCAGAGGATTTTAATAGGACCCAAAGACCCAGAGTCTCATAATATAATATTCAAATGTTTAGGACACAATACAACATTAAACAAACAACAAAAAAAAAAAAAACAGGAAAATTTCAACAACTCTCAAGGCTAAAGACAATTAGTAATGGTCAATCCCGTGATAACTAGATGTTGAAATAACAAACAAAAACTTTAAAGCAGCTATTGTAATTAATCTCCATGAAGAAAGGACACACTCTAACGAATGGAAAGATAGAAAGGATTGCCAAAGAAACACTATAAAAAAGTAAATGGACTTCTGGCCAAGATGGAGGCATAGGTAGATACACTTTGTCTCCTGCACAACCAAAATAAGGACAACAACAAATTTAAAAACAAAATATAACCAGAACTGCCAGAAAACCCAACTGTATGAAAATTGAACAACCAAGGAGTTAAAGTAGAAATATTCACCCAGATGGGTAAGGGAGGTGGAAATAGGCAGCCAGGGTGGAGAGGACTC
>VMDR010011562.1:0-28220 GCA_007922815.1 Macrotus californicus | reverse complement strand
AAGGAGCCTAGACTTTGGGAAGTGAGCACACAATAGAGTATACAGATACTTGTTAGGAAGTTGCACACCTGAAATGTATTTAATGTTACTAACCAATGTTACCCCAATAAATTTAATTTTAAAAAATAAACATCTTGTTTCTGATTTTAATGGCAATGAGCCTACTGTTTCCTTATTAAGTATCACAATGTTTATTTTTAAATAGTTAATTTTTGGCACATTGAAAAAAACTACTTGTAGTTTCTGAAGGTTTATATTTTTAAATCTGGGATAGCATTCTATTTTATGCCTTTTCAACGTCTACTAAGATCATCATATAGCTCTTTAGAGGTCTATAGAGTTATGATGTATTGTATTAATCAATTTCCTTCTATCCTGGAACTAATAAAAAAACTACCTTCACATTCCCAGAATAAACCACACTTAGTCATGATGGGCAATTCTTTTGATGTATTATTGTATTCAGTTTGCTACCATTTCTTAAGATTTTTGTATCAACAGATTAGTGAGAATCATATAGTTTTCTTTCGTATATTACAGTATTACGCTGTTTCGAAAATTTCACAAGATCTATTTATATTGTGCATTTACTATGTTGGATAATTAAATGTAATATTATAAGAATCTCCAACTCTACATTGTTCCCATCTTTGATGCAGACACTAATCACTGCAAATTTCCCCAAAGATGGGATATTGCTTTGAAATTATTGTCTTAGAACAGAGTGATTCCAGGGGCTTCCATTTATATGCTCATAAAGTAAGATGGTAGATCGTTTATAGGGTTAACAACAAAGTTAGAAGACCATGCCCAAAAACCAAGGGAAACTGAGTACACCTGACCACAGCTCTCATATTGTGATGGGCACCCTGATGGGCACTGACATTGCCATCATTGGACCCCAGGTGCCACTCCCACCATTCCAGAATATTCTTTCGAAACTGCCCCTGCTTCTTCACTCCATTCAGTCAGATTCAAAACCCTGGGATGGCCACTTGCACGAGGCATAGTTTCTAAGTTCAAAAAAATAGCAACTGCATGGCCATGTTGTCTTATAGCATGTGGGTTATGCCTCCTTTAAGAACTCAACCAAATATATGAAGGGAATCTGGGAGATCTACCCCTCTCTTACAAAAAAGAAATGCTTCCTACATAAATAATTCCTTTATTTTCTGAGCTATAAAAAACATTTATGTATCTGTATCTGTCCTTTTAAATCTGAAATAACTCACTACTGAAACCATCTGGTTCCAGGCCATTTTGTCAATAATTCTAATATAACAACATTACCTAATTCTTCCATGATTATCAGTATGTTTTAAGTGCGTGTATTTGGTGTGTTCAGGGAGGGGTAAAACAGGAGCGCACAACCAGTATAACTGTGAATACATTTCTTCTTGCTCTCCATCATCAAACAGAAGGCCCGGCGTACAATAGGATCTCAGAAGAAGTTTTCTAAGAGAATAGTTTCCAAAAATGCAAATTCCTTTTAAGAGCTTCATTAAAATACCCTTATGTATATTTGGGCATTCTCCTGATTCAGTGACTGCATGAAGATTCTCCTGAAAAATCAAACCCAGCAATTAGATAACTAGACTTGGCATTAACGGGGATCCACGCATAAGGAAATCAGAGCAGCAAATCTATGGATTATAGAAGGATCGAAGAAGCCAAGGGCCCGCTATCAATGTCCTCCTCAAAAATGGGTAATTTGAATGCAAAGTGAGCCCAAAATAGTGAAAGTTAGCTACCATTACACACAAAAATACAATAAAAATTGTTTTAAAAGTTGCTAAGCATTGCTCATGAGAACCTCAGAAGGAATATTAAAAACCGTTATAGTCAAAATTGAGCTAAACCATCTTATTTCACAAGCATAGAGAGCTACTGCTAAAGTCAAGTCCATCCACCATTTGTCAGGGCAAAATGTTGAGATTTGGAGCCATCAAAAACTAAACCATCCAATTCAGTCAGTCCTTGAGGAGAAAATCATAAATAGTCTGGTAATCATCAGAATTCCTTTAGAAGGAAGCATATGTTTATAGAAGATATCATTATATTTCTGTTTTCTTAACCAAGGATTCCTAACCCAGCACCTGAATAAGGATGCAAGGCCAGAATTAGGCAGGAAGTGACCATTTCAGAAACCTCTAGCTAAGTGTGGGTTATGGGAGTGTTTTCTTAAGGCTTTCTTTTACTGCTGCTTTTTAAACTTTTTTTTTTTTCTAACTGGTCCAGAAGGAAAATTACAAGGTGAAATGAAAAAAAAAAAAGATGAAAAATCCTAGCAAAATGATGACATGTCAGTCCTTTTAAAAGATGCTTGGAAGACTCTTTACAATGGCCCCTGTTGATTTTTAAGCATCCAAAAATGTGCAAATCATTGCATTATTTTTCATCATGCCAGAAAGTGTTTGCATTTTTATTTCTGTGGGGCAGAGGCAGATGAATTCCTAGAAAAGAAGCTGGCACTATGTCATCTCTGAGTAACTGATGTGGGTGGGGATCCAGAATCCAGGCAGGTAGGTGACTGGTAAGTGTATTATGTTATTGTTTGCAGTAACTTTTTTGACATCCATCATCCTACCACAATCCTATAAGGTAAGTAATTAAGATTCCAATTTAACAACTAAGAAGATTCAAAAAGAGTCAGTGAGTGCCCAGTGTAGCAAGATTTGGCCCCATAATGACGGCCCGAATGGGTTTGTCTAATGTGATCACCTAAGCAGGTACCACCTTCCTCTATCTCTGCTCTCTTTTGAAGCTTCCCAGCTAAATGACTACCCTTTAGTAACAGACAAAAATCTGTACATCTCCCATAGAAAACTCCTGACCTGCTCTGGGAGTTCCCTGAACATGGACACAAATTGTGTCTTGCTTCCAACCCACAGCATGCCTCAAAGAACATGGCATGTTAATCTTGTGATTACATTGCTTTATACAAGATTCCACCTTGTTAGCCACTCACTGTGGCTCTCCCGATGGCCTTGAAGAAGTAAGCTTCTATGCTGTCAACCATTTATGGGAAGGGTGGTTTGGCAAGGAACTGCAGGTGACCTCTAGAACCTTCAAGGGATCTCCAGCCAATAGCTAGTGAGAAGAAATGATTTCTGCCAACAATCTGAATGAGGCTAGAAGTGTATCCTTCCCCAGTTAAGCCTCCAGATGAGAACACAGCTTGGCAGGTACTTCAATTGCAGCCTCTGAGACTGAGCAGAGGACTCAGCTCAGCCTTGCCTGGACTTCTGACCTTCTGAAACTGAGATAATAAATGTATGCTGTATTTAAGCCACCAAATTGAGACAAGTAATGCAAGCAGAGCTGGACTCAAACCTAGGTGATCCTATCACAAACCTTTATTTCTTCAGCTGCACAGCAAGAAACTAGTTATGTAGCTAGAACAATGTGAACCTAAGTAGTTATGTAGCTAGAACAATGTGAACCTAAGCAGGTCAGGGGCCCCGCAGCTTCCGTGGAACGGCTGTCCCAGGGCTAAAGCAGGTGCACTCATTAACCGTCCCTGCACTTGAGCATGAAAGACACGTGATGAGTAGAGTCTCATTCACTGGGTCCTCCCTCTACCTAGAAACATCCTGGCATCACAGAAAGAGCTAAACGCCCTATTTTTTTTATCACTTACATGCTTCTTTGGACTTGTTTGGATAAATCAACCACTCATGCAGTCTCCATTTTTCTCATTTTAAACCAGAGACATCATAACAGAGACATAGAGGGATTTAGAGCTATAATACATCCATGACACATGTTAATAATTAATAAATGGAGGCAGTTACTATTATATCTATATGATTTCCCCTATTTTACAAGTGCAAAATCAGAATGACTTGTCCAAAGTTACACAGCTGTCAATCAGTGAAACTGGGAGAGGAGCCCAGGTTGTCTGATTCCAATTCCAGAGCTTTGCCTACTGCAGTTCCCCTCTAATTTCCGAAAAATGTTCAAAACACAATTTAGTTTAATTTATGTTAATTTGAAAAGTAAATATATTGCACTCAGCTCTTTGAGGAGAAGGGTTGCTGTGTAATAAAGTAAAATATTTGAGCAGCCACAAATCCTTTGCAGCATAGGTCAGGGTAGACATGCATTTCCAAAGAAGATGGGAATCCTAGGTCTAAGTAATTATACCTAAAATAACTACGCAGCTCTAATATCAAGTTTCTGGATTTGGGCAGAGGCATTTGAATTTTTCCACCCTAGTTACAAAACAGGATTAATTGAATCACTATGACCAAGTTCCTCGTGCAGCTCTGGGGAAGACTGTTACCATGAGCGTGCCATGCATCTGTAACAGCGTGTTAAAGCTTTTTGCGGAAATCACCAAGGGACCACCAATTCTCACAGGCTCATAATAGTCAACACATTCTAATTTAACAATAACAACAACCAAAAAAATTAGGACAACTGCAGACTTATTCACTACAATGAAATGAGTTGCTTGAATCCAGCACCACACGCTGTTTTTCTAGCCTGTCCGGAGCACATGAGCAGGTGAGAGGTTCTGACATCTCTAGGCTGCCTAAGGGAGGCAAGCAAAGCATCAGATAGGGATTGGAACTAGACTTCCTTTGAGGTCCCATGCAGCTCTCGGAGCCCATGATTCAAATGTGTATACTGCTATTCCAAGACACAAACCATACAAGTCTATGGAGGAAACTAGATGGATAATAACATGTCTCAGTTTTACTCAGGTGCCACTGCTCTGACTCACACAGCTAGAGAAGTTTGCTCAGACACTCACGCACCAGTTTAACCACAAGCACACGAGCACTTCTATTTACCACCGTAAGAAGGAATGGGGAAAAGGGGAGAGCCACCAAACCAAGGGGAAATAGAGGTGGTAGTCAAGGCGTCTTCAACTTTTAAAGGAATCTAGAACTGAAAAACCAGGCCATTAAATAATAAACACTAGATGAGACAGCAACAAACACGAAATTGAGAAAAGTACTCATAAATATTAATTAGCATAATACCTTAATTAGCAATAAAGTGCATTATTAGAATATATTCCCAGTAGAGCAGTGGTAAGGGAAACCATCCGATCCCCAGGGAAAGCTTATACAGAAGCAGAGACAGAAGAAAAGGGAAGGAGGGAAAATATGGAACAATTATACGGCATCTGTTTCTTACACATCAGCGGGGGGCACTTCTCCCTAAATCAGTTGAACAGTCAGTGATGTGAAAGATGAGGACTCGTTAGGCAGCCTGCAGACAGCACCTGAAATGGTTTGTCAAACAGTCGTGCCTCTGAAAATCAACAAGGAACCAGGAGGTGATGCTTCTTTTATAGGGAAAAAGGCAAAAGCAATCTGGAGCCAAAGACAGGCTACTGGGCTTTACACAGGCTCATTATGCTCAGCGCTACCTAAAAATGACAGTTGCAGAAAGCCAGAGTGGCAAGGCTGAAATTAGGGCAACAACAAAGAAAGAAGTATTGACTGAATATTTATTGTTGCAAATATTCATTGAATGCCTACTAGGTGCCCAATACAGCAGATCATCTCTTTTTCCTTCCCGGCAATTCGATAAGATGGTAAGGGTTCTACTTTTAGAGATAATAAAACTCAGGCTCACAAAGGATAATTTGCTGAAAGTCACACTGTACCACATTCAAAGGCAGATATGTCCAACTCCATGCCCAAACCTCTTGAACATAGCAAGGCAGTTTTCCAGAAAGTACAAAACATCGAGGCTAATGTCTGTTAAGGAAAAAGGAGTTCTTAGATCAGTAAAGACAATAATTGTAGCCCTGTGAATGAAGAGCTGATTGTGGATTCAGTTTATGCTTCCCTCAAGTCAGGAAGCCTGAGGGATTCGCAGTTCAATGAGGAATAAAGGGAGAAAATTAAGCCTCTGTGGGCAGCGTCTTTGTGTACCCGCCTTTCTCTGCAGTAGGAACTCTGCTGATGTGCTGGTCCAGACGTTCTTGGGAAGGTCCTCAAGGATCCCTGCTTAAGGATCCCGGCTTACAAGAACCCTGCCCACATGCTTCTAGGCCAGTGCGAACTGCTTGCTAGGATTTAGGACTCTCCTCATTGTCTAAAAATGGCTAAAAGTAAGTAATACTGCTTCAACATGATAACTCTCAGAGCTCCTTTTCACTCTGATTTTATCACTCAACATCCAGTTGGGAAAAGGTCTTTTATTCAGCAAGTATTTAATGACTCCCTACTATGTGCTGAGTGTTAGGTTTCACTTCACTCACCCACTTGAACTCAGTCTCAGGGAAATTCATAGAATCCCTCAGGTCATCTTACCCATTCCTATGTGGAAAAGCAGCCCACTCTTCAACTCAAGTTAACAAACATTTTCTGCAATAAGATACCGTGGAAGATATCAAGAAGCACAAGCCTTGGCCCTTGTTCTCCAGGAGGTTAAGATGCCACAGGATGTAAATGTAGGACCCCTTACACACGCGTAAAAAAAGCCACATCAGCTCACATTATGCCTTTCCTAGCGTTTCCACTACCAGCTCTGCCCCTGGCTGCAATGGCCTCCCCCTGGGGTTCCAGGACAACAAAGACAAGAGCAAAGACTAGTCTGGCTCATGGGCTGTTAAGAATTCTGATTGGCTTCATTATCCTTTTTGGCATGATAGCAGCTGGTCATGCCAGCCTCCTGCCAGGTTGCAAGGAGCAGCTGTAACAAAGGTTTACAGAAGTTCATACCCGCTCCCTACTATACTACACCATAATGACATTTTCCCCATATCCTCAGCCAGCATCATAGCAGTCAAGCATGCTAAGCATAGGTATGTTTTCAGGAGAAACAGAAGGAACACTGAGAGCCCTTAGCTCTCAATGTGGAGATATCTGTCCTCAGTGGTACCACCTAGTGATCTTAGCTTCTTTTGAATGGCATCCTTATGGGACTCCCAGGAATGTCCCAAACCAAATTAGTACTGGATTAAATTAGTAAATATATGCTAAGTCTTTAGAAGTATCCAGCCCATCGTAAAAACTATGTCAGTTGTTATTATTTTTTTTACTATTATTATATTCTTTCCTATCACCTCATCACTGATCACAGGCTATACGAGGGGCTTCTGGCTTCATTTCCCTTCTTGATCCCTGCCCAAAGTCTCAGCCCATCTGACCAGGTTTAGACAGGGCAAGGCTCTTGCCCAGGTCCCTTTCCCAGTAAAGTTCAACTTGCTCTCTTTACTCCCATCCCTGGGAAACACACACAACACCCTCTGATATCAAGAATCACCCTTGATTGAACTTCCTCAGCTTCTCAGCTGCCTAGTTCTGCCTTCTGTAGCTAAAACACACCCAGTGCCTTGTGCCACCCACTGGCACCCAGAGGCATGTGTGTGAGGGTAACAGGTCTCAGGGCTCTGACTAAGCTGAGAATACTTTTATCAAAGCTCATATATACAGCCAGAGAAAGAGTGTGGGTCATGGCAACGGAGAAACTCCAGAGAAGCAGTGTTAAGTCTCTGCTATGAGGATAAACTGAAACAATAAATAGGCAAATAACCAAGAAGCCAGAAACCCAGGATATTGGGAATAGGTCCGGAAGCGAGGAGCAAAATGGCCTAAAGCAAGCAGTTCAGGGCAAAGACCACAAATACCATCTCCATGAGGATAGAGATTTTGTTTCTTTTGTTTCTTTTGTTCCCTTATATAACCCTGCACCTGGAAGGTCCTCCAGTATCCCCTGAATGAATAAATGGATGAATTATCAGGGTGTACAATTCCTCTTTTATGTGGTGCTGGCTTGTGGCATGGGAAGACTGGGAAGCACAGGCCTCAAAATGCAAAGGATTTGGAGAACTAGACGTGAATCCCTCAGGGATCAACCGTTAATACCTCTCCAGCCTGCACACTGAACTGCTGGCTTGCTGCTCAGGCCTCCATGGTTTGCAGTCCCCCCTCTGTGGTTTGAGCCCCTGCACTTCCCTCTATCAATGAACTTATTATACCGCAGTGTATTGTTCTACTTCTCTGTCTTCCCTAGAGAACGTGACACAGTACTTGGCACATGGTAAGAATTCAAGAATGTTGTGAAGTGATCCTTCCCTGAGGGATCTCCCATGGAGATAAAAAGGCAAAAAAAATTTTTTTAAAGTGTGTGTGTGCGGGGGGGGGATAATACACTTTAATGGTTTGGTCTTATTTTTTATGGAAGTCAGGGCAATAATGTGGGCTTCTGCATTCACCTATAGCCAGTAGGATAAACTGAGAACCAATCGGAAAACAACCAATAAGGTTTGACTCTATCTCTAGACTGACCGGGATGGCAATGGGACAACTGAATTCAAAAATTTTAGATAATAACAGTAATAACAGTGGCCAGCATGAAGAGAGGAGGTAGGGGTATTAGTGGATGAAGAGCTAGGCCTGAATCAGCAGAACAATGTGTCCACCATGAAGGCTGGCGTGACCCTCATTTGTGAAGATACACATGTACCCAGAACAAGGGACAAATAGCCCTGCTCATCTCTGCAGTAGTCAGGCCACACCCTGAGTGGCACCTGCTCTCAGCTCTGAACCCCACAATCTAAGAAAAGAATGCAGAACCCAGATGTGTTCAGTTGAAAGTACCCATGGCATCAGCAAGCTCAAACTCATGGCACAAGAACTGGAGATGGTTTGAAGTGATGTAAGAGCTGCAATCAATATCAAAGAGCCCATCAGACTAGAAACTGAGGTTCAGGGAGGTTAAGTTGCTTGATCAAAATCACACAGTGACTTGGTGGTAGAGTTGGGATTCAAACTCAAGTCTCATCACTCTAAATCCCAAATCCCACTGGTGCCTGAAATGAATAGGTCTTGATGTCTTAGAAAAACCCCTCTGGGTCTCAAGTCCCCAACAACACAAGGACTAAGCTATATCACTTCTACCAGGGGTGCTGTGAAGATTTCAGTCTTGTATATAAAGTGAACAAAAGATCTGAACACCCTTAACAACTTGGGCAAACCTCACAGGCTCAGGGAAGTGACACCTACATGTAATGACAGACCTTTAGCCACCCTAACCTGACATGTGCAATAATAGAGATTGGAACATAGGCACATTTATCAAGGTCTGATCGGGGTGATGGTTGGAACCCCTGTATTCATTCAACAAATATTTTTGAGTGCCTACTCAATTCAAGCTCCATGCCAAGTGCTGGGTACACAGCGGTTAATAAAATAGCAATCTAGTGGAAGACACAAGCATTAATCAATAAACCACAAATAAACTGTATATAATTACCAACTGTGATAATTATAATGAAGGAAAGTAACTGGATTTCATAACAGAAAATTCAGGAGGGTGGGTTTATTAAACAGTACAAGCTCTACAAACCCCCAATGTTGTTCTCCCTGGGAAAAGCTGGTTTAGAACAAGGCTTGCCCTAAAGCCAAAATTGAGGATTTGCATGCTCAAGCATGCCTCCAGAGAACACTCTGGAGCTTCAATGAAAAAGTCCATCACAGGTGGAACAGAGAGAATAGTAAGTATCTCCATAAAGGAGAGGCACTACCTGAGCATGTGTTACCGCCTGGGAATAAGAATACAAGAGGAGCCCTTTTAGTTGAGCTTAAAAAAGGTAAAAGGAAGTGAGAAGCAGGCAGGAAGAGACACCGCACATGAGCAGTAAGTATCTTTAACACATGACACCACCCACTAGTGACAATAAGAGTAGAAATGACAGCACGCACCCACACAAACACTTGTATACGAATTTCACAGAAGCTTTATTCGTAACACCCCAGCACTGGAAGCAACACATCATGTGAACAGATAAATAATGGTGGTATGTTTGTGAAATGAAATCGCAATCAGCAATAAAAAGGAATGTGCTACTGATAAACACAATGATATTGGTGAGCCTTGCAGTCATGACACAAAGGGAAAGGAGACACAAAAAAGAACACTTATTCTATATAATTTCATTTATATAAGCTACTAGCCAGACAGAACCAATCCTAATAACATAAATCAAATCAGCATTTGACTGGGGTGGGGAGTGGGACAGGGAGGCAGGAGGAACAGATCAACTGAAAACAGAGAGACGTAAAGAGAACAAAGGGAAATGTGTTGTGTCTTCACTGGGTGGTGGTTCTGTGGGTCAGTCACCTATACTCTAGCCTGCATACATTTCATTGTATGCAAACTACACCTCCATAGAGCTGATTTTTAAAAACTTCCTCATCCTTTCAATCTTATTCAATGTTCTTTCAGAAACTAAAACAAGTTCCTTAGAGGAAAGGCAGTCAGCGCAGTCACAATTCCATAACTAACACTGTGCCGTCCCGCCATTTAAGGAGCGGCCAGTCAGTGCCAATCCTCACACAATCCTCGGTCCGGCCCACTGTCTGAGAACTTGAGGATGCGTCCTCTTCGCCCCGACAAGCACCCCAGCAGTTACGGTGACCCGTCTTTCAGGAGACCTGCCAACCTCTTATTGACGTCAACCCACACCGCCAGGCCACGTCGCCCCAAGCGGTCACTGAGACGTCCCCTTTGGGGAAGCTGCAGGAGGAGGCCCAGGCCTCTGGCCTACGAATTCTGTTGTTTGGGATATTATTCATTACTTCACCCTGTTCCTGTACAAAGACACACAAGAGAAATTCTTCTCTGGTCTTAGTCTCAGGATTAACTCTGCTAAACTGTTCCTCACTTACAGATACGAACTATGATTCCTCTTTTTGGATTAGCTGCTCAGAACTTAAATATGTGCCCCAGCTCTCATAAATGTATAAAAGTTTAAGACACACATTCTGTCCATCAACCTCAGCCAGGTTTCGAACTCATTTCCCTGTCATTATTTTTCTTTTGCCATCATTTCCTCAGCTACTTCTTATGTATGGACTTTATGTTTAGAGACATTCTAGGTTCACAACAAAACTGAGCAGGAAGTAGAGAATTCCCATGTATTTCTTTTCCCCACACATGCATAGTCTTCCCCGTCATCTACATCACTCCCCAGAATGCTATATTCATTATAATCTAAGAATCCACATTAACATGTCGGTATTACTCAAAATCAGTTTACAGTAGCATCCATTCTCAATGTTGTATGTTCTAGGGGGTTGGACAAAGGTATAATGTCATGCATCCATCATTTTGGTTTCATACAGAATAGTTTCACTGCCTTAAAGATATTTATCAAAGTGCTCCACCTACTCATCCTACCAACCTCCAACCCCTAGCATCCACTGATACTTTTACTGCCTCTGTAGCTTTGCCTTTTCCAGAACCTCGTGTAGTTGGAACCATTCAGTATATAGCCTTTTCAGATTGGCTTCTTTCTCTCAGTATATGCATTTAAAGCCTTTTCATGGCCTGATCATTCATATTATTTAGCACAGAGTACTATTCCATTATCTACATGTACCACAGTTTATATATTCATTCACCCACTCTGAATATCTAGGACATGTTGGTTGCTTCCAAGTTTTGGCAATTCCGAGTAAAGCTACTATACACATCTGTGTGTAGGGTTTTGCCTGGACATAAGGTTTCACCTCCCTTGGGTAAGTACCAAGGAGTGCAACTGTTGGATTTTAAGCTAAGAGCACATTATTTTTGAAAGAAATCTCCAGCTATCTTCCAACGAGGCTATACCATTTTGCATTCCCACTGTCAGTGTCACTCCACATCTTATCCAGGGTTGGATCTTGTCAGTGGTTTGGATTTCAGCCATTCTAATAGGTATGTAGGGACATCGCATTGTTATTGTAATTTACAATTTCTTAATGGCATATAACGTTGAGTGTTTTTCATATACTTATTTGCCATCTGTATATCTTCTTTGGTAAGGTGTCTGTTCAGATCTTTTGCCCATTTTTTAGTTGGGTTTTCTTATTTTTGAGTTCTAAGAGTTTTTGTGTATTTTTGGATAACAGTCCTTTATCAGAGATGTCTTTTTCATATATTTTCTCCCAACCCATGGCTTGTCTTCTCATTTTCAATAACTTTATAGAAATATTTTTGGAGTGTATGCTTTTAAAAGTGATCCTTTTTGAGATAAATTAGTATATTGATAGTTTTTACATGGATTTTAAATATGAAAAGAATAGTAAAGTTTGTACTACAGGTGATTTTTCTTTCATTTGCTGTCTGTTTCGTTTTGGCTCATTTACTGACTGTCCAGGTTTGAACAAATCCTTTCCTCTCTCAGGGCCTGTTTCTTCTTCTGTAAAACAAAGGAGCTGGATTAGATGATGCCCAAGGTTCCCTAAAGCTCTCACAGGGTACATGCCGATGGCACAGCTAGTGGAGGACACAATCCCAGCTCATATAGCAACAGAAAGACCCACACCCTGAGCAACCTGAAAAATAGATTTAACATGCTGACATAAGGAGAGATGCTTAGTAACTCTCTCTAATCCCCACCCACATCTCTGCGAGGAGATGTGCAAAATACAAATATTATTTGATCCACTTCTTGAAGTATCTGAGATAGAAATCTCCCTAGGGCTGAACTGTTGATTGATAGAGTGGAAAAAAGCACCAGTACTCTGGGCTACAAATGAATGTGGGAGATTGGGGAAAAAAGGAAGTAAATACGCTTTATAAACCTAAACCTGGAAATGGTTGGGAAGAGAAGCAACCAAATGAGAAGAGCAGCATTGAAAGCCTGCGGAATCCTGGCACCTCTAGGTGTTCTCCTAGCCATTGGCACCACTTCCCTTGTGGTGAAGATTCCCTGGAAGCTCAAAGTTTTTTCTATCATTTCCATTTTTCACTAGGTATTAGTAGCTATACCTTTTTTTCTTACAGACGAAGGAACAAGTTTAGAGAGATTAAATGATCCACCTCAGATTACACAAGAAGTGATAGAAGAGAGTGCCATTCCAAGTCTTCCAACTTCAGGTCTTGGGCTCCTCCCACCCCCCTTCCACCTCACTGTGATTGGCTCAATTTTATCCCTTTCCTAGGCAAATCTCCCCCTGCTGGACAGTTTTACAGAGCTTTATGGACATATTCCATATGATTCTAAGTCAGGAGAGGTTATTAATGTCACAGATATTGGGATGGAGAATTGGAAACAACCCTAACTGACTGGAATTCAGAGCAGAAGCCAACATGATGACACTTCACAGGTTTAATATAAAAACCTGAACAAGGTGTGCCCCAGTGTAAGCTGTACACTGCTCTGTGGGTCCATGTTTCAGGCTGTTCCCTTGAGAGAGTGCCTTCCACAAGAGCCAACCTCGCCAGGATCAGCTGTTTATCCTACAAATTCCAGCTGAATTATCTTCCCTTCTTGGAATCCCTACCTGGAACATCCAGGCAGAATCATCAAATCTTTCTTTTGTGTCACAACTATACTTAGAATACACTTTTACTGACACATTGACCATAGAATACTGAATAGTTGTGTTCGTATATACGTTGGTTTCCTCTGTGGATGCCAAAAATGGATTGTCACAAGAATCCTGTGCACATTATAGTTATTTGCTTACATGTCTGCAAGTTCCTGTCAAGCAAGATCTGGGTCTCATTCATTCCCATATACCCAGCCGGCATCGGACCAAAGAATAAACTTCTATGCCGGTAGTATTCTAGGAAACCAGATGAAGTTCATATCCTTGTAGTCCTTACAGGTTCTACTAGAGGGAAGTAGATAATACACATCAAGGCCAAACAAAAGAATACGAATGTTTCAGATAGCTGTATGCGCTATAAAATAAATAAATAAATAAACAGGGCCACTAGAAAGGGACCAGTGAGGGTCTCCTTAGCCAGGTCGGGAAAGGTCTCTGAAAGAGCTAACCTTTGAGCTAGGGCTTCAGTGATACATAGGAGCCAGCCATGGAAGGATCTGGGGGAAGGCCATTCCAGTCAGAAGGGCCGCTGTGTTCAATAAATCGCTGAGACATGAAGAAGCCTAGCACATTTAAGGAGCAGAAACAAACTGCTTATTAAGTTTGGAAGCATACCTCAATCTTTCATGGAGGCAGGGTGGGAGAACAGAGGAGAATATGATTAGTTTTTTAATATATTTTTTGATTTTAGAGAGAGAGGAAGGAAGAGAGAGAGAGAGAGAGAGCAACATCAATGTGAGAGAGAAACATCAATTGGTTGCCTCCCACACACACCCCAATCGGGGATCAAACCTGTAACCTTGGTCTGTGCCCTGATCGGGAATTGAATCCCCAACCTTTTAGTATATGGAGCAATACTCCAACCAAATGAGCCACACCACCCAAGGCATGGTTAATATTTCCTAAATGCCTTCCAGGTCCCTGGAACTTTACATATGTGATCTTGTAGAATCCTTACAAGCACAAAGTAGATTACCCCCATTCTACAGGTAAGGAAACTGAGGCCCAGCAAGGAAATGTGGCAGAAGCCAGATCTGGCTGACCCCTGTCCTGGCACTTCCCATCATACCACACTGTCACCCTCTACCAGCTTCCCCCAGGTGCAAGAGATGAAATCAGAGAGGAGCACGACTCATTCTAATGCTGGGGAAAAGCCGTACCACAGAGGTGTGCAGACCAAAAGCTGTTGGTATTTCAGGACGTGAACGAGCAGAGCCCATCTTTCCTGCTTCTGGCCATCTGTCATTGCTGCAGCATATCATGGGCACCCAGAGAAGTCCTTCAAATACATTTTCTGAGCGTTATGGTAAGGATCAGTTTGAAAAGAAAACTGGCTGTGAAAGCTGAGCTGTAGATAATTCCCTAAGCTCTTTCCCCCTAATTACGGTGCACACAGACAGCCAGAGAAACAAAGACTTGGGCCCTCTGTTGATTCACCACTGCCGCATCTGAAGCCTAGGTATTTATTTTAATTCAGGACTTGGTTCCTTTTAAAGGAAAATCAAAGAGTCCCTGAAGAGATTCTCCTGCTAAGATTTCAATCTCTATTTCCTCCGAAATGGATGTCAAAGGCAAAAACCCCAGGATCCTTGTGACAGTCCACTTTGGGTTTCTAATTTTGACAAGGAAACCATAATCTGGTGGTCTAACCCCTGATGAAGAACGCGAGAAGGAATGAAAATCAAATCGAGGAATCAATCAAAAAGAAAGAGGTCTGGGCAAAACGACATTCATGGAAATAAAGTCTCCTGAGGCTCTAAGCTAATGGGAGCAGCTGGTGAAGACCACCAAAGACAAGAGAGTCAGAAAGGGCTTCCAGTGAGAGAAAGCAGAGTGGCTTCTCAGGGGACAATGGAGCAGAAATTAGCATTCCAATGAACCAGCACAAAGGGACCTTGGCCAAGCCAGGGAAGGAGGCCCCTTTCCTCCTGCCCCTGCTTAAGGTCCATTTGTATCTCTCTGCAGCCTCCCCACAAAATAGGTTGGTTTTCTATTATCTTCTTGGGTATTTTTTAAAGGAAGTATGTTTTTTGGCTTGATTTAGCTAAAAATAACTCACTCCTCTGCTTGGTATTTGGGCAAAATATGGCCCCGGTATTTAAACACACACTTGTGGTCAGAACTTTGCTGTCTCCCTTTCCCTTTCTTTTAATAGAAGTTTGGATTCCACTGAGCGCTCTTCCACTCTTAAGCTCCAAAGATTTCAAACAGCACAAAAGATATGACAAGATGAAAGGAAGTGTCCACAAATAGACAGCTAGACAACTAGTTAGCAGCTGTCTGCTTTTCTTCAGGGGTTTTTTATTTTAATTTTTTCTGTAGGAGCGAAAAAGTTTATTTTTTCATTCTTGAAGGAGGCTCGCTACAGACTGTCTCTTTCCTCTCTCCTGTGTGCGTTCTCTTTCTCTCTCTCTCTCTCTCTCTCTCCCCCTCCTCTCTTGCATTGGCCATTTTCCAAGCCTGTTGAGTGTTAGAAGGAGAAAAACACTTACCATGCCATGTGTAACCCTGACCTTTACAACTCATTGTCCTTCTGGGGCAACGTGTGGAGAGCTGCAGCATGTAAGTGGAATTGCTCATTCTCCATCTTTTATAGTCCAGTGTTTGCAATTTAATGAGGTTTTGGTGTTTCATCAAATAAGGGCATTTCTTTAACAAAAACAACTCGAAGCACAGGTTTTGATTTAAAAACCTGCCGTGGTTTGTTGAAATCTATTTCAGATCCGGATCAACTGAGGTTTAATTTGAACTTAGTCCTCTTTTCCCTTGACAGGCCAGGCAAGGGCCTTAGTCTTTAATTCTTGATTTTAGTTGTAGCTGCATGGCAAGTCGCTCATCTCTTTTCTCTCCCCTTCTTGCCTAAGCAGACCTTTTAAGCTCATGAGATGAAGGTCCTATCGCATGAAGACACAGGTTGGCAGGGCAGCTGAGAACACCTCCTTGGTGCTAATCCACATCCTCTCTCAGATCTCGAGTTGATATTGCAAGAGGGGTAGAGAGGCAACAAGAGCTTCCTTCAGGACTGGAAGTGTGCACCTGTGCTCTCGCCCCACTCCGAAACACTGCACCATTATTCCCTCCTGCCAGTGAAACACCACCACAGGGCCCTCTGATTTACCTGGCCTAACCAGATTCATCCTGCATGCCTTCTTTCTCATGAGCGGCAATAGGCTCCCCTTGTCCAGGAACAGGATATTGGCCTAGACTTTTCCCTCTCTCACCCATCGACACACCAGATCTATCTCCACTAATGTCAATTGCCCCTGCTAACCACCTCTCAAGTGCAATGCTGCCCTCGCCCACAGTTTTTGACGGTATCCAGGTTTTAGCCTTTGTCTTCCAACTGTTACAGCCTGAAGACTCATTTCCCTCTAACTCATCCTCCACGCTGCAGCAGAAAAATATCTTAATTACTATTATAATGGCCTATATCACCACCCTCCAGTGATTCTCACCCGCCTCTGCATAAAGTCCAGACCTACTCTAGGTTTTAGGGCTCCTTACCTTCTCACCACAGTCCACCTCCATGGCCTCTTTCTGTCACTCACCCCTAAGAGCCCAAGGCCCATTGCATCGACCCACTAATGCTCAGGCTTCCATGACTTCCTTCAAACTGATCCCTCAGCTGGGATGTCCTTCCTGCCTCCAGCCTGACTGACATCTCAGTTCACTCCATGAAAACTTTCCCTGACCCCTACTGTGGTGAGGGTACCACCCTGGTTGCCCCACAGCACTGCATGACCACCTCCACTGTTGCTTGTTGCTGTCAGCCTCTCAGTGAAAGGGAGCTTCCCTCTTTGTTCCTCCTTCCTCTGCATTTGAGCCAGATGTGGAACAACTTATGGAACCCTCTCTTCCCTCAGCCTAGCCCAGGACTAGGCTTCAATACATGAAAATTGATGGGTAGATTAACTAATTAATGAAGCACTTATCTAAAAGCAAGTCCAAGGTTTCTGCAGTCCTGCCAATCATGGTAGGAAAAAAGGCCAAGAGGTCCTCTTCAAGAAAGCTCACTTAAGGCAGCTTTTCTGTCTAGGGCTGACTGTCCATGGGACAGAGGATGGTGTGCAAAGGCACTGTGAGTGGGTACACATTCTGTCCCTGTCTTGTTCCCTTGTCAGCACCTCCTGGTTAGCTCTTCCATATCATGGAGAGGCAGCCAGGAGGTAGCAGAGCAAGGCTGGGCTGGATTCCAAGGCCTGGATCCTCTGCCATTTACTCGCTTTGCAACTTTGTGGAAGTCACACAACCTCTCTGAGCCTTCATCTGTTAAGCATGAAAATACCACCCATCCCGCCTGTTTCACAGTCTATTCCGAGAAAAACAGCACGTAAAAGTATTTTGCACGCCAAAGGATGTTTACCACCCTGCTCGGGGCAGAGTCTAAGCAGTGATTCAACTGTGCCCAGTTCCTGAGACACAAGATCCTACCGCCTTGGGTACTCTCTTGGGCCAAAAAGGGGAGTGTCCAAGGTGAGATGAGATGAAACTAGCACAAGATCTGTCACCAAGCTGGCACTGGGACACACACAATCCCATCTCCCCCCGCTTATATATGTATAAAGTACCTCTTAGGTTTTATCTAGGGCTTCAAAAACTAAACTGACAAATCAAAGACAAGTTTTTAGGAAACATAACCTTGACTTCTTAACAAATAAAACAATATTTACTCTGAAGAATTACTTAGGATAATATCAAGGTCTTAGCTAAAGCAGTTATTGTAATAAAACTTCTCCCCACGTTCTCGTTCTTATTTACCAAAAGTGGTTGGTATACTTCGTGGATATCAAGAAGCATTTATGGTTAAACGTTGATGCCCACTGAGTTGGTGGTGGACAGAGGGATGTGGGATGGTGTCACACAGCAAGTGTTCAAGCATCCATGTATCTGCCTAACAAGGGAGGAGTCTGCTTTTTATTCATGCTCTGATCTTTCCGGCAAGAAGCAAGCTGGATGAAACCCCCCTCCCATCTCTGCGGTGAGGGCTGAGCCCAACGATGGCTGTCTAAAGCCTGGAGCATGAAGATGAGGAAACGGCAGGGGGGGCAGAATCCTAAATCTTAAGGGAGTCGAGAGAATGTAGCGGGTTCAGAGACACGCATGTTGGAGAATACAAATGTCACTCATTCGATTATTAATTTCTAAACACCCTTAAGTTCCAGGCATACTGCACTGCGAGAGCAGGAGTCAGCACCATCAACAGAGCTGCTGTTCTCGTGGAGGTTACCACTGACTACAAGAGAAATAATTACCGAGGCAATTACAGTACAGTGGAACAAGTGCCATGATAGCGGGAGAAGCTCCCCTGCGGTGCCTCTATTATGGAGAGAAAGCAGACACAGTTGCATTTAGGAAGGTCATGCGGACGTAAGTTTTAAGCTGGGGCCCAAAGGATGAGTAAGAGTTTTCTAGGTAAACAGAGTGTAATGTGTGACTCAGGCAGTTGGAACAATCACAGTCCTCATATAAGAGGACAAAGAGAAAAAGCAAACCCACAGATATATTTTGTCTGGCCCACGGAGTTTTTGGATTGGTTGGATGTGGATTTGTTGGATTGGATTTGTTGGATTTGTTGTGGTTGTTCCTTAGTGGCCAGCGATGAAGGTCTCACATTAAATTTCAGACTTCTGATTTGTCCTGAAATTACCGCCTGGTAACAGTTGGCTAGAATTGAGTTTAAACAGGGCCTGATTTGCCCCAGTCCCCACCACTCCTTCTTGTGCCCCTAGCAATGAGGCCTAGTTCAGTTGCCATTTATCATCAAGTTTGCAATGTTGCCTATTTAATAGTAAAGACTTTTTTTAAAGGCAAAATGTTTCTCACATCCATGTTTCTACCAAAATGGAAATGATAGGACAGAGCAAGGAGCGGGTGTTTCACCAGCTCTTTGCCCTCCTTGCTATGGCCAGCTCACCTCTGCCCCAGTCTGCGCGTTGAAGCCCTGGTCCTGACCAGCATGGGGGTAGGAACCATGTCTTTTTCACTTCTATGGATTCAGCACCAGGCATAGTGCCTGGCACTTAGTGGAGGAAAAATAAAGGGTTTTTGAATAATTTTCAAAAAGGTGCAAAACGGCTACAATCCAAGAAAGCACATATTTTACAATGGAATATTATTCAGCCGTAAAAAAGAAGGAAATCCTGCCATTTGTGACAATGTGAATGAACCCTGAGGACACTATGCTAAGAGAAATAAGATACATAAGAGAAAGACAAACAGCATATCATTCCATTTATATGTGGAATCTGAAAGAAAAACTCACAGAAAGACATCAGGTTTGTGGTTATCAGCAAGGCATGGGGTGGGGAGAGGGAAAATTGGATGAGGGTGTTCAAAAGGTACAAACCTCGAGTTACAGGATAAATGAGTAAAATAAACACTAAGGACATCAAGTGCAACATGATGGCTCCAGTTAACATTGGGATGCATGACAAGTGGTTAAGAGAATAAATTGAAGAGTTCTCATCACGAGGGGACTTTTTTTTTCCTTTTTTCTGTCTTTTTCTTGTTTCTACATGAGATGATGGATGTTAACTAAACTTAGCTTGGTAATCTTTTCATGATATATATAAGTCAAATCACATGCTGTATACCTTACACGTACATAGTGCTGTATGTCAATCATCTCTCAATATATCTCAACAAAACTGGGAACAAAGAGAAAGAGAACATCTTACTCAGGGAACTGGGGGGAAAAATCAGGACGGATGTGAAGGAGGGAAGAGCAGCCTGACGTGAGGGTGGAGGAGGGTAGCAGCCATCACAGGAAGTCCTGGCCAGGTTTTCTGGAGTTTAGGCTGTACCCTAAGGGCAAGGGGAAGGTTGTGAAGGGTTTTAAGCATGGGACTGGACTGGTTTTGATCTATGTTTAGAAAGATCTCTCAACAGTATTCTGAAAGACAGCTTAGAGAAGAATGTCACAGAACCTGGTCTAAGGAAGCATCTCAGTGGTCAAGGTGCTCAGCAGTGAAGGCCTGAATGGACCATGGTGGTGGCATGCTGGGTATAGAGATCTTCGGTGACAGAATCCCCAGGTTCGGGTGATGGCTTGAGGGTAGAGAGGAAGGAGAGGGTCAGAATAACGTCCCTGGGTGCAACCTTCCAGTACTGGAAAGAACAGGGATCCTTGATTAGCCTACCTTCCCTGGTCTCTTCCTTTTATTTTTCAATCCTTTGCCTTTCTGGTGGTTCAGCTACTGTTTCAGCAGTGTTTTCCAGACAAAATACATGAAACATGGGGGCCTCCTGTTTTTCTACTTGCTAAATCTTGCAGCCCTAGTTTCAGCCCACTCCTTCTTCTAGGGCTCTCCAAGGTTACCCATCCTCACAGCCCAGACGTAGGGATTTGAGGAGGTGTTATCTTACCACAGGGCACAACTCTGCAAACACTGTTCTAGAGTGCCCCTCTTGGCAAATAAATGAAGTTGTTTCCCTGTAATACATTCCTGTGGCTCATCAAGTCTTGGCGTAAAGAAACTATCACCATGCTCCACACCAGAGTAGTTTCTAAAGGGACCAAGGGACTAGCCATAAGGCAGATGCAATGAATCAAAATCATTGACAACAATCAAAAAGAAGAGAAGAGGAAAAAAAGGGGAAATATGAGGAAGGGTGGGGGCAGAGAAAACCACCTCTATTCTGGGTCAAGCAGAAGACTCCAAGGTCCTCAGGGAGTCTAACAGGTGCCCATGTGAGTGATGGAATTGCAGATACTATTTTATTCCTTAATCTTCAGACTTCTCCCTATTTCCAAAAGTGCTCCACTGACTATGTACTACTTACATAATTAGATTTTTGAAAATCAGACAATGTTATTTTAAAAAGGAAAAGGAGGCAGGAAAAGTAAGTATTTGAAATTTTCGCTGTCAAAATTCTATGATTTATCTTCAGACCTTTGATAGCATTAGCGCCATTTGAGTTTATGGGATAGATACATTTGGAGCAAAACTGGTGGAAGAGACACCACTGCCCAATGGCTCTGCATACGCCACCAGAACCCTGAAGCACTTGCATTTAGGGATGGCACTTACTGACGAAGAAGCTACTTGTGCTAAAATGTCTAAAACCTTAGAAAAACACTATCACTATGCCACATCTTTTTAGCAGAACCATCACAATCTGATGCCACCATGCACCCAAAGTGTTGACCCAGAAAAGGAAAAGATAAAATATGTTTTCTTTGTTAGAATGCCAATTTGCTTTTTTTTTAACCCACACATGAATTCCAATGGATGCAAGCTATTCTCTCTAGGGAGGAGGGGGGAAAGAGGTAATCATGACAAATTATCCTTTTTCCAAGTTATCATCATCTTGCTCTGTCTCTGTCAAATTGTTCCTCCAACACAGCAGTCTGCAAGCCCTGCACCCCCTCCCCCTTGCAGGCTATTTATACCTTTTGGATCAAACCAGCACTTTTGCATATCTCAGCCATTTCAGGGCTGCAATGATGAAACACACTGCTTTCTGTCTTTCCCATCAGAGTTGCCGGTGGTCACGTCCCTGAATATCTTTAAAAACAATGCATTCCATAATCACTTCAATCTAAATCTGTCAATAATTATGATAGAAAGGGATAGGCTAGGTTTTCACCCAGGAAGGAATGGTTCATTGTTCAAGCCTTGGTGTTGCTTCCACATGATCTGCAGGCAGTAACACAACCTTGATCGGCAACTTCGCAAAGAAGTGGACATGGGATTCTTTTTTTAAAAATTTTATTCCCCTGGGAAACTAATCACCATGCCTCCTAAGAAACAACTGTGCTTTTTCTCCTTAATCCATTTTCTTTCTTTCAGAGCTGTGTGCTAGGTCTCCATTTCCTTTATTTGGAGTGGGTACTCATAGAAAAGAAACACAACACAAGACAATGGAAGGCCATAGAAGGAGTAGAAGAATGGAAGACAAAGATAGAGCCATTGCACAGAAGGGAGAGGAGGGTGGAGAACAAGGATGAAGTTAAAGAGATGACGAGATTGTGTCTTGGAACAACCGACTTAGCAGGACATGGCAGCTGCTTCTTTCCCCCCTATTTTTCTGGATGCAAAGTGAGTTAGAGCAGCTGCAAAATTTTTAACCTTCCCCATGATGGTTTATAAGTTTCTCTTACCACAGTCTCATTTCTCCCACTGATCCCCTCCACCCTTTTTTTAGTCAGCATGCTAGGAATCTATATCAAAAGTATTTAAAATTACAAGATGTGGCTCTTTTCTAAACAAATTATTGACACTACAAAATCAAGAGGTTTAAAATGCAAATGATAGATTTATAAAACTCCACGTGAGTAGAGGGGTACAGAAGAGGAGGAAAGTTTTTTAAGAGCTCTAAGTCTTTAAAAAAAACTCTAAGTCTCCTTTTTCTAACTCACTAGGAGTCTACATATTTGCAAAATTCAAGGGAACTGATGATATTTACTGGAAACTGCTGGATTCTAGACAGTAAATTAAGCTGTGTTTCATCCATCTTACTGCCTGGCTTTAGGAAAATGTACAGGAAGGAGCGTCAGACTGGCCAGCAGTTCCCTTAACTCTCCAACAAGGAATGCAGTGAGTAGCCAGCTTGAACCTCCAGGACCTCAAAGGAAAAATTAGCTTTCCCACTTAATTCCTACCCATTGTGCGAGAACAGAAAGACTACAGGATGTGGAGTCAGGGGGACCTGTACTGAGTATTGCCTATTTGTGGATATAAATCAGGTCTCATTTTTCTCACCCTTAAAATCGGAATAATGACTCACAATCTCTGAGCATTTAATGACACACAGATGAAAACTACCAGGTAAACGGAAAAGCTTGCAGTGTGCAGGTTCAGCCGCGGTACCCTCCTCCATCATGTGACTGTGGCATTTGCTTCCAAAAAGTTAGCCTCAGAAATGTATTTACCCTCCGTGTGTGTTCAAGCTCTCTAAAAGGGCAAAGTGAAAGTTGAAGAGATGACCCTTTCCTCCATGATTAAAATATGTCTCTACATCAAAATGCTCATATCTAAAACCAAATTTGAAGTATTTTTTGCATGTTTCTAACAATGGAAACATGGTAATTTAAAAAGCAAAAAGAAAAGCAGGACAGAAACAAATTAATTTGTTCGAACAACAATAATAATAGCAAATTCATATACAGCCTTTTCTACATTAGGAAGAAGCCCTATGAGGTATGTGTCATTAGCATCTCGTCGTACAGGCGAGGAAATTGAGGCAGAAGGCATATGAGTGACATATGCCCAAGGTCTTATAGCTAGTAAATGCCAGTATGGCTGGATTCTGATTAATTTGATCATATATTGTAGAATCAGATACGGGTTTGGCAATGCAGGTGGCAAATATGTCTTTCAGTGCTTCCACTTTGCCTTTGGGATAAAATTCAAGCCGATTGGCACCACTCACAAGGCCCTCCATGGCCTGGCTCTGGAAGACCCCTCCAGCTCATATCCTGCCAAATCCTCCCACATCCGGTCCCTCCCACATCCAGCTACACCCACCTGTCTGCAGTTCCTATAGATGTCTTGCCTTATTCTGCACCCTATGCTAATTCATATATATACTTCCCACCTCCACTCCCTTTGTCTACCCAGCTACATCAAACTCATTTAGGAAATCTCAAGTGTTGCTTCCAACTCCTAAACCTAGTTAGATCTAAATACTCCTCCTCTCCACTTTTCCTGCCACTCACAAGATGCCTAATGCATGCAGACCCACGGACAACAAAAAACAGACTGGACTGTGTTCCCTGACTATCTCCACAACCAGATGCTGATGTCCTTAAAGAGGGGCAGTATCTTCTTTTCTTCAGAAGGTCTGAAATACAGTGTCTAAAAGTAGTAGTTGTTAGTAATTGCATTTGAATGAATGACAAACCAGGAATAGAGGAGGGCAGAAAAAAATCATTCTAATAGTGATGCTATTACCTCATAATAGGATATATCTTTAGCTTTTTTAAAACATTTGCATAGATTTTTCTGTTTCATCCTCAGAAGATTTTATCATACTTTGTCATGAAAACACACATTTACAAATAATTTTCCCACCCCAAAACAACAAAATTCCTACAAAATTTCGTTGTCAATTTTTATAAATTCCCTGCTTTAAAATTTCCATGTTTTCCTCGTCTCTTCTTTCTTCCTCTTACTCATAACAACCTTCATTTGGGTCACATTTTTACACATGTATAGGTTTTTCTGATGTCCTAGAGAGTCCCTGTCCTTCACTCATGGGCCTTTGTTCATCTTCCCCTTTGTTTCCAAAAAAATTCCACAAACTCCCTCTTTGTGACAATAGCTAGCCACTTTTTTTTCTTTTTCCCTCCTAATTAGTCCTCTGGCTCTAATGCCTTTTGCTATGGGGCAAAAAGAAGCCGAGAAATTCTTGTCTTTTACCAGCAGTCTGTTAGGCAGAATATTGTAGTAGCTACCTCTTTTGTTTCTGTTCTATTTTTCTCTGCTTCCTCTCACAGTTTAGCCTCCTTAGCTTCTATTTGCTGATTTTTCCAACTGTGTTCTGAGGATCAAGGAGGACTCCTGAGAACCCCAGCAGGGGCCATGCAGGAGCAGCAGGAGGGGCACCCCCTCCCTCAGCCTCCACCCAAAGAACAGAATCAGCACTTAATTGTGCTCCAGCTAAACTACCATGCATAGAAGGGATTCTGAGTCCAAGGCTTTAATAAGTATGAAAATCATCTCCACCTGCTGGATGTTGTGTTGTAGACCTCTTTTGCTATTTGTTTTTACAGTACAACCCCTGCCTACATCTTCTTTGAGGGCTCTCAATCTTCCTTTCCTCATCATTCTCAACAGAACATGCAGTCCCTAAACTTTGGAGTAAGTCTTGATTCTACTCTCTCATCCAAAATCATCAAGAATTCTTGGTTCTATCTCAGAAACATTCCTCAAATCTGACTCCTCTTCACTATTCCCACCACCTTGTTTTGGTTCAGAGTTCATCATCTCTTTTTCCTTTCTTTTTTTTTTTTTAATCCTCATCCAAGCATATGTTTATTGATTTTAAAGAGAGAGGAAGAAAGAGAGAGAGAAACACACCGATGTGAAAGAGAAACATCAATCCATTGCCTCTCACATGCGTCCCAACTGGGGATCAAACCTAGATAAATGTCCTGACCAGGGATTGAATCTGCAACATTTTGGTATATGGGATGATGCTCCGACCAACTGAACCACCCAGCCAGGGCCAGAGCTCATCATCTCTTAAGTAGGCTCTTATACCTTATACTCCTTGATCTCTCTCCCCGTCTCTCTCTCTCTTTCTCTCTCCCCCTCTCTCCCTCTTGCTCCATCTCTCTCCCTCTCTCTCCACTCCCCCCCTCCCCCTTTCTTTCTCTCTCCATCCTCTTCCCTTACCCCATCCTCCAGTTCTCACACTGTGGCAAGAATAATCTTCCTAACATATAAGTATCCCAGAAGTCCTTTGTTCCCTCATCTCCAGCTCCTCAGTCCCATACATGTCATCTCTCTTTTCAACCCCCACATCAACCTAAATGCAGGACCAAATCTTCTTTCAGGTCCTTTCAAGACAACCAACGAGCACAGTCAGCTTATTGAAAATATATGGAGAAAATGGACTTTCCACAACGAACCACTTGAAAATTTAGACGCTTGTTTCCTCTAGTGTCTCTTCTGGGCCAGGCTACCCCTAAAACTTTCTACCCCTGAGCAGTGCCTGGTACATCTGGCTCCCCTCTTCTCTCATACTGCAGACGCACCCTTAAACCTATCATTCCTCTTGCAGGTATAGACCTTAAGCTCAATGAGGCTCAATTGTGACAAGAGGCAGTAATAAACATGAGTTCAGGGTCAGGTAAATCTGATTAGAATCCTGACTCTGTGACCTTAGATAAGTTATTTTATCTCCCCCTGTGGGGTCCTCAAGCTAGAAATGTGTAACTAAAATAAAGATCTAGATTCACAGCATCCTACCTTTATCTTCCCACTGTCATCTCTAAGCATCTCCAAAAAACTCAGCTAGACATGTGAATGATTCTTTTGCCTATTAGTTTCCCCAAATGTTAAAGGTAGAAGTTATTCTTTGGAGGATGGTATCATGGCAGTAGCAATAATACTTGAGAAATTCCAGCAGGAAAGTAAATCTTTGGGGGAAAGGCAGAGATTTCTCCATTCATTTGCTATCCCCTTTCAAGGAATTCTACTTACAGCGCCAACTGGGAGGTTTCTGGGTTTCATTGTTATTAGGAACGTGGCATTTCTATATATACGTGCTAATCAGGTTGTGTGCCTTCTTAGGGAATGTCTTGCTGTTCTATTAGTCCTGGGAAACTCTGATTTATAGAACTATAAAGCATCTGGAATAGCTGAACCAAAAGATGAAAAATCAAGTGCTTAGAACATAACATTAACAAAACACTAAATCAGATACACAAATTTGGAGACAACCCAACAAAACAAAATAATGTTTCATCTTGCCTGTTCTTAGACATCATCCAAGACAGAGTCCAAAAGGTGACACCACTCTTTAAATTGGTCCCAGGACAAGTTTGAGCTCTTTAACATCAGCTGACCTCAGTGTGCTTTAACTAGCATTGCTCTTACTTTTCTGCGGCCCGTTCCTCTCTAACTCCTTCAGGGGCTGCTCCAGACCTCACCGCAAGTTCCCTGTGTCTTCCCTGCATCCTTCTCCCTCAAATGACCTCACAGAAAATTATTTCACAAGCCAAACAAGTGCCCCAGCCCGGACTGCTTTATCCTCTGCCCTCTACACCAGCAATCATCCTACGCCCACGCTGTGCTGACCTTTTCCCTCCAACATCCAAAAGGAGATGTCCCTTCTCTGTTCCCGACACATTCTTTCTGTTTGTTCTTTGTCCTATTCTTTCCCATCACTGTCCTTCAATTTTTGATGGTTCAAATCCTTCCTCTACTGGATCCTTCCCCCACCACTGGGAAACACGAACAAGTCAGGCTCTACCTTTTACTTCTCAGTTCCAGGCACTAAATGCTCTCACCAAGGATCTCTGTGAGCTCTCCATCGTCCAACCCAATGAACACTTTTTAATCTTTATCTCTGTAACCTCAAACCTTTTGCCCCCAGCATCACCATCAGTTCAATTGTCTAGAAAATGCGTATTTGTCCTTAAGACATGGTTGTGTTGCCGCCTCTGTGGCTCTTTCCAGGCCTCTCTGGCCAAGGGTGATTCCTCGCTCTTGTGGTCCATGCAATACTACACACATCCTTTAATTGTATTCTTTAATTACACCTTTTCTTACACTGTCTTGCATTTAACTCTTTACATTTCTCTCTCTTCTCCTGATCTGAACTGTGTTCAGTTCCTGGCATATTGGCCTTCAAAACATGTTTTTTGGTATTTAACTGAATTCATTCTAATATACTACTAAGAGGTAAGTAGAAGGACAGTTTATTTGTTTGCTTAAAAAATCTTTTGGACTAATTTAAAACAGAGGCAAGTCTCTTTTACCTATAAATATTACACAAAAAAAGAAAATTCAAGCATGAAAATATTCTCCAAGCTAAAACTGGGCATGTTTTGAGAATCTCACATGTTTTGATTCAAGTTCATAGTAGTCACACTTTCGGGTATGTCACATGCACTGTAATTACACACTAATATTGATGACAAGACAAGAGGAGTCTGCCTGGGAAGCTAAGGCAGTGCAGCTCAAATGATTCTAGACCCGAAAGATATTTGGGTTATATCCTTTGTTCTATTAACTCACTTTACCAAGCCCGTTTCTCAAGTCACCCCACCTGAACAAGAATGAGGGTGAATTAGATGACCTCCTAGGGGCCCTGGCTCAGTTGGTTGGAGCACCAACCTGTGCACCAAAAGTTTGTGGGTTCAGTTCCCAGCCAGGGCACATACCTAGGTTGTGAGTTGGATCTCCAGCTGGGGCACATACAGGAGGTAACCAATAACTGTTTCTTTCTCACATGGGTGTTTCTCTCTCTCTCTCTCTCTCT
>VMDR010011561.1:0-28214 GCA_007922815.1 Macrotus californicus | reverse complement strand
CAGTTTTTTGATCCACTCATTGACTGATGGGCACTTAGGTTGCTTCCAGCACTTGGCTATTGTAAATTGTGCTGCTATGAACATTGGGGTGCATAGGTTCTTTTGGATTGGTCTTTCGGGGTTTTTAGGATATAATCCCAGGAGTGGTATTGCTAGGTCAAAAGGCAGTTCGATTTTTAGTTTTCTGAGGAAATTCCACACTGTTTTCCACAGTGGCTGCACTGGTCTGCATTTTAAATTTTAAAGTGGGAAAATTGAAGGGTTCTCCCCAGTGCATCCTAGCATCCATTTGGGAGAGTTGAGCACCCATAGGAGAATCTGGGGTGACTGTTTACTGACATTTGCAGTGTTGTATTGAATACATTTTGCTTAAAGCAACGTGGTTAAGTGTTCAATAAAAGTTTTTGACTAGTTGCAGGAGAGAGAGATTCTAATCCCAGTGGTGTAATACTGTCCATTATAGTAAAATGTAAGCTGTAAGCAGTACACCAGAAAACTATTAAAAACAAAAACTGAAATGTCAGACATAGTGGAAATGTTTTTTTCAGCATTCCTGAAAAATGTAAATATGTATACTGACATGTACAGTTTTATATAATTGGTACCTTACTATGCAATATGGTATCAGCTACTTTTCTCAGTTAACATTAAGTTATGAACATGTTTCCGTGTCAACAGATATTTAGTGCTTTTAGGTCTATATAATGTCTCATTCTGACCTGTTGTAATTTACCAAAGAATCTTCAGAGATACTGTGTTTCCACATCTTTGGTTGACGCAAACTATAAACATAACCTGGCACAAATGTTTGCATTTGGGGAAACAGAGTTTAGGTTATAGAATTATTCTAAAACTTGTCTCTTTACTTGCTAGGTGGGTCTTCAAACAACTCTATGATAAAGGCCTTGTTTATAGAGGCATGAAAGTGATGCCCTTCTCTACTGCATGCAACACTCCACTTTCCAACTTCGAATCTCACCAGAATTACAAGGTAAGCAGGGCGTCATTGGGCACTGTGCACCTGCAAAGCTGAGTGGTTGTGGCGCTCAAGGTCACTAGTCTCAGTGCGGCGTTAGCCCAGTGAGTCTTGTCAGTTTGATTGTTTCCTACCGAGTGCTGGTAATGCTGCCAGCCACTGAACCTTGCTCTGTTAGGATTGAAAACAAGGGATTACCTTTTCCCTGTGAGATTTGTGAATAATGTTTTGTTTAATGTGATAAGTTTTGCTTGTTTTGACCATATTTTTGTGCCTCTGGTTTGTAAGTTGAGCTCCGCCCTGTTTCCCTCCTGTCACTGTTTGACAAGAGTTGTTGGTTTGTGGTTACCTTATCCCTCACCTAAGACCTCATAGCTCATTTATTTGTTAATGGTGTTTGAAAAAAGTCTGATTGGGGGTTGGTATACAGTCTTACAGTCTTTTTTCTAATGAATGGAACATCCTGTCATTGGTTTGATGGAAGAGCGTAGACATGTCTGATATTGATGAAGTGTACTGCTTTACCTTACCCAGACAGGTAGTCAAGGCAGTAAATCTTCTGAAACTATCTGTGAACTGTCCTCTTGTGTTTTCATTTCTGCAAATTTATCTAGTCCTCTTTGTTTTTAAAGGACATTGACTTGGGGGGAATTCGTATTTTATAGCTCAGATTTGGAAATATTAAAACTTGCATTTCAGAAGCATTTCTCATCTTAAAGAATGCTTTTCATATGTTCAGTTTGATCTTTGCGAATTTTGATGTGGGCGTGACGATCCTGCTGTCTCCTAAATACCCTTCTGTGCTAATGCTAGCAATGAATTGTGTTGGCCTTTTTAAATAAAATATTTTAAGCACATACAAATGTAGAGAATTATATACTAAGTACTATCATTTTTTTTAACAATATCATAGTACCTTTTTTGCACCTAAACTCATCATCAGTCATCATTATCTTTAAATACTTTAAAATTCTTTAATTCCTTGATATCATTAGTGTTTCTCTTGTCTCATAAATATTATACCTTTGTCCCTCAGTTATTTTTATTTTGGGTTCTTTTCTTAAGTCAGATCTAAGAAAGGTTTATACGTGGTGATGACTGTCTTTTTGATCCGTATTAACTGCAGGTCTCCTTTTTTCTTTCTCTTCTTTTTCCTTGCAAAGTGTCGTTTAGGAGGCAGGCTGTGTCTGAGAGTTCGCACAATATCGGTGTCCTGACTGTGTCTGCATGGAACGCTTTCTCGGTCCTTTAGATTTTGTACTAATCGGTGCTTCACTTTTGTGTTTGTTTTTTTCTTCATGTCGTCAGTAGAGGTCAGTATTGTCAAGGCAGGGTGGTTAAAATTCATAAACCGTTAAATGTACAAATCTTAAGTGTGCCATTTGATGATTTCCCATAAATGGCATCTCTTTTTTGTAAAAATACGTAAAATACTACAGATAACAGTTGGTTAGTTTTGCTGCTTTTCACTTTGTGGAAATGGAAAGAACCGCTTGTATTTCTCTGTATCTAGCTTTTCTCACTCAGCGCTACGTGTCTGATGGCGATCCACACAGTGATGTGTCTTCTGTTCTGGTTTCTGCGTGAGTGAGTGTGCCACGTTTGTTTCACACTTTTCCATTTCCTTCCTTCTGTCCTGCTCGGTAACTGCGGTGCTGGACTCGGTGTTCCTTTGCCGTGCATATTGCTGTGCTTTCACTGTCTACACAAGTACCCGTAGACAGCATTAGCATCGTTCTGCATGTTTTTACATCTCACCACTGTGCTTACTCTGCACCTTGTCTTTTTACTAAACAATATTTTTTAAAGATTCTTAATCTTGATACATGTACATTTAAGTTTATTTTTAACTGCTGTGTAGTTTTTCATAGAACAAACAGGTTGCAATTTATTCGTTTGGTAGACGTTCGAGTGGTTTTCAGGAGCATAGCTATGAACATTCTAAATATAAATCCTTGTACACTTATGCTGGGTTTTCTTTGGCACCTAAATTTTTACATGTTAGACATAATAGCTTGTGAGCTCCTACAATTTTCAAAGGTTATTCTCTTCCATAAACGCTCTCTTATTGGGAAAGGGCAAGCTGTGCAAAAGTGCATTGGGTTTCAGGAGAAAGTCCTGCAGCTGCTCCCAAAGGCAAAGCAGCTTATGGAATATAAAGTGTTTATTTGTTACTTGTCTAAATTTATACTTTTTAGAAGTGTGGTTAATTGGATTATTTATGAAGTTCATTCTCATTGTGGAGTATTTCTAAACCATTGGAAAATTTATCCCAGTGCCTAAAGGCAATCATTATTAATGTTTTATTTGGGTTTCCATTTAGAAGTTTTAAGGTTTATTTTTTTACATTCATTTCTGTACATATTAAAAGTTTTACATCTTAGTGCCTAGTGCCTTATTTTAGTGATAAAACCTATTTTCTGCTCCGCTTCGTATAATTGCACAAAATGAATGCATCTGTGAAGCCAACACCTAGATAAAAAAAAGAATGTTATCACCAGCCCTCACTGGTGTGGCTCAGTGGATTGAGCGCCAGACTGAGAACCAAAGGGTCCCTAGTTCGATTCCCAGTCAGGATATGTGCCTGGGTTGCGCAGGTCAGGTCCCCAGTAGCAGGCACACAAGGGGCAACCACACAATGATGCTTTTCTCCCTCCCTTCCTCTCTTTATAAATAAAGAAAATCTTTTTAAGGAAAAAAAACCCTTATCGACCTATCAGTAGTTCTCCCATCTCCTGGTCCCTTAACTTAGCCACGCACTTCTCACCCCTGCTGCCAACTGCACTGATTCACTTGCTGATTCTAGGCTATATGTAGATGGTTTCGTGCAGTGTGTTTTTGTGTGTGTGTGTGTGGCTTCTCTTCTTTAAGACTGTGAAAGTCATCCATGTTGTGTTTGTAGAGCATCATTTTGATTGTTATCTAGTATTTTTTTTTATTTATCCTAATATTGATGGGAATTTGGGCACTTCTTAGTTTGTGGTTCTTATCAGTAGTGCTACTGTGAACATTCCAGAGCTTGTCTTTAGGGGGCACACACTGTACATATCTCTGCTGGATTCTTAACCAGCAGGAGTGGAATTGCTGAGCCAAAACATACTTCCACTTAGCTCCCAGGGCACAGGTTGGCGGTCTTTAAAGGGTCACCTAGTAAAAATTTTAGGCTTTCTGAGCCAAATGGCCTATCTTAAGTACTTAATCCTCTCAAAACCATTCTTTTGCTCTTGAGCTGTATGAAAATGGTGCAGTCAGATTTGGCTTGTGAGCTTTGTGGGTTGGTGCCTTTCACTGTAAAACATACTAGCATAGAGTGCCCCAAAGTGGCTATACTGATTTATACTCCCGCTAAGCAGTTGTGATTGCTCTGCGTTCTCTCAACATGTAGCCTTTTCTTTTACTTTAGCCATTCTGTATCAGAGGGGTCTAGCCAGACTGCTGGGGAGCAGGGAAGAAATCCTGAGAGCCAGTCCCTCCCATCTGCCCCCTGAAGGGAGGGGTTTACAGGAAGCAATGATGGCAGCCCAGAATTGGGACTGCAGGTGGGGTTTGGTAGGCACCCGTGCCCCAGAACAACTGTAACAAAGGCAAGAAGGCACTAACCAGCGTGCAGTGCCCCAACAAGTGAGCAGCTCCTGATAGAGGCTGCATAGAACCTGGGCTGTGTGTGTGGGCCTAATGCCCCATCTTGGGCCAAGACACTTGTGCCCTGTTCACCACTGGGAAACTCCTACCCCTTTCTGTGAAATGGCCACCCGAAGAGGAGCAAAGACACTGTGGGGCTGACAAATGTGGCAGGCGTTAGAGCGCAGAGGTTGAAAACCCAGATGTTCCGTTGCGTGGGTTTGTGGGCCAAGGCTTTGAAATAGATCTGGGAGAAGCACTGTCTTTTCCTTGTCTCCTACACCTGATTGGGGTGGGGTGTGGGGGCTGCTTGCAGGATGGGTGGGTGAAGGGCCCACTCAGGGCTTTTCGCCTGGAGGCGGAGTCCCACACCAAGATGCATCTCGCGTCGCAGCCCCTTGAGATGCAGCTGCTCTGTGCCTCTGGGGTCTGGGACTATGCCCCTGCTCTTGTGCTGAGGTCAACACATAGAGGCATGGGCCGGGAACACTCACCAGCCCTGGGGCAAGAGTAGCTGTTGGGCACAGGAGTCCAACCGATGGAGATTCTCATGCATGACCGGTTGGAGTGATCTGGCAGTGCACCCCAGGCCCCGGGGGAGAGGAAGCTGCATGAGACGATGGCAGCTCTGGAACCCTGAAGTGTGCACCCCAGAGACAAAGAGGCTTAAAACTGGAGAGATAGAGACTTGTTAGTGTAGCCTCCTTGGGTCCCAAAAGGATAGATAAGCATGATGGGTAACTTCTGGGCATGGATTTGGGTTTCTGTCTTTCTGGGAACAAGGGAAGTTCCGTGTTTTGTGGAAGAGGTTTACTTGGAGCGGGGATGCTCCCAGTCCCCTTAAATTTGGTACCTGTTAATAAAAACCTCTTTCCTTTCTCACCTATTTCTGTGTTGTGTTTGTTCACAACTACAGGCAGCCAGACCCCAAACTGCTTGGTTACAATTCTGTGATTGTGTATTGGTCACCACTAAGGCTGTTTTTTTCTTTATGAGCTGAATTATTATGTGCATCCAAGTTTAAGTTTCCGCCCCTGCCACACAGCAGGCAGTGAGTTGACTGACAAGGTTTCGGGGCAAGGAAACCGGCTTTATTCAGAAAGCCAGCAAGCCAAGAAGATGGCAGACTAGCATCCTAAAAACCATATTAAGAAAGTGCAGGATTCAGCCTTTCATGTCAAGGAAGAGGGAAACAGGAGAGGAAAGAGGTGAAAGCTATTTTGTTGACATATTGCTTTATGGTTGTATTATAAAATAGTTTATTGTAATAGTGAAATCTCCACTATACATATGTCCCTCTTGACATGCTTAAAATGTGTTATTTGTGACTAGTCATGCTCCATTTAAGGATCTGTTAGGTGAATTTATCCTTGTGAGAACATCAGAGTGCACTTAACACAAATCTAGCTGGAGTAGCCTCCTGCACAACTAGGCTGTATGATACAAAGCTTATTGCTCTGTAAGGGAGGAAAAATAAATTACCCTTACCCTTCTGGCCTCTTGGCTAAGATATCCCTGTAATAAAAGACAGATTAACAGGAGAAAAACAAAGAAATTTAATAGCATGTATAGCTCCTCTATACGTGGGAGGGACCCAGGAAAACTGAGTAACTTGCAAAAACGTAGAAGCCACCTTAAAATACTATCTTTTGCTCAAGTTATGTGAGAGATGTCAGGGGTGGTGGGAGTCAGTTATGGTAAGTTACCAGGAAAATCACAGACGACAAAAGTAAGGTTGCCATGCAGATATAGAGTTGTCTTCCTTGTTGATGAGGGTGTCTGAAGATAAGGTCTTCTGCTTCCTGGCGCGTGGGGAGGGGAAACTTACGGATGAGCCTTCCTTTACAAATGCAACTGTCTCTTACAAAGGCAGACTTCTACTTGATTTGCAGAGCTTTCCCCCCCGTCTGCTCTTTCTTTAATTGACCTCAAGTAATTCTTACCCAAAATAGACATACTTTGGGATGACATAGAGTTTCCCTGTAGCTCCTAGGCTACAAACCTATGCGGTATGTCACTGTGCTGACATTGCAGGCAGTGGTAGCACAGTGCTACCAAGACCGTGTAATGCGTTTCCTTACCACCTAAGGAAAGCTGCGGCTTCACTAGCCTGTCCTGTAGGCATTTTTCAGCTCCGTTATAATCTTTATGGGACCACTGTCGTATCTGCAGTCCATTGACCAAAATGCCGTTTTGCAGTGTTAAAACTTTTAAAGTATATTAACATATATATGTGATTTTCTTGCTTTCTATTTTATTTTTATAAATATGGCAAGTGGTTTTTCAAAGCTTAGTTTATTCTGAATATTGATTTATTTTACTCTTTAGGATTAGTTTTCTTTTCCTTCCATGTCTGTTATTACAGATTTTGTCTCATTTTATTTCAGGATGTTCAAGACCCTTCAGTGTTTGTAACCTTCCCTTTGGAGGAAGATGAAAATGTATCTTTGGTTGCTTGGACAAGTACTCCCTGGACTCTCCCTAGTAACCTTGCCCTCTGTGTTAATCCAGATTTGCAATATGTGAAGATTAAAGGTAAGTGTGAGCCTGGATCAATATGGATAAAATATCCATGATCAATATGGATAAAATAATTTTAACATTTTGGGAAAGAATGAAAGTTTCATTTCTTTTTGGAGCAAAAATAGAAGTTTTCAAAAGTTAGGCTTAGTCGCAACAGTAACCTCTAAAAGAGGTTTGTTTTTTTCTACTCTGTTGAAGAACAATATTCAGCCAAATAAATTTGAAGGTCTAACTGGCTTTATTAAGTGGATAGTATACCATTTAGCAACTAAAAAAGTACTGCTAAGGGTTATGCAAAATGTGAGATTTTTTTTTAGGAAGAGAGTAAAGCAAGGGGAACTATTAGGAAAAGAAAAGAAAGGATTATTTTTAGACCAGAACATTTCAGGGGGGGCTTTTTTGTTTTTAAAGATTTTATTTATTTTTATAGAAAGAGAGGGAGAGAAGCATCAGTGTATGCTTGCCTCTCGTGTGCCCGCCTAGGGACCTGGCTGGCGACCCAGCAGTTGAACAGGCGACCTTTGGTTTGCAGGCCAGCTCTCTGTCCTCTGAGTCACACCAGCCAGGGATGTTTGTTTTTGTTTTTAGGGGAAACTCACAGCAAATGGTTTTTTATTATGCAGATTGCCTCTTTTTTCCTGGTGACAGGTGGTGAGAACCTATTTCGCAGATTAACTCATTGATGTTAACCAAATAATTGTAGACTTTCTGGGAGAGGTTGAAATACAGTTAGGTAAAATAATAAACCTTGGTTTGGTATCATGGGCTTTTAGAATGAGTAAGTCCATTCTGGCTCTTGTTTTCCCTTCTACAGATTGAAAATGTAACACACAGAGTCAGAGTAGCATAGTACAAAGATATAAAAAGTAAAAATTCCTTATAATTTTCAGATTTTAGTACACTTTTGTACATCATGCCCCTGTTATAAGTGAAGTTGCTGAGATTCAGAGAGGTGACATTTCATCATTATTAGGCATCTCTGATGTGTGTTTTGTAAACAGCACCAAGCAAGGTAGTCAGTTCCAATGCTAGCTATCTTGAGTCAGCATCAGATCCCACACGTCAAGGGCTCAGTCCCACAACCCTGTCCCCACCAGCACAACCCCACTGCAGAGTCCAGTCGCAAGTCCGGGTTGTTACCCTGTGCTTCTGACTGACCCATGATCTCTTCTCAGGCTCCATTAATTTACTGAAGTGGCTCTCGGAACTCAGAGAAACATTGTATTTATTAGATTACCAGAGTGTTACAAAAGGATATTATAAAGGCTACACATAAGCAGCCATATGAAGAAGTTTATAGGATGAGGTCTAAGGGGTCCTGAGCACAGCTTCTTTCCCGGTGGAACTAGGGTAGGCTACAGGTCTCTCGTCACTTAAGAAACTCTTTGTGTTTTAACAGCTCTGCCAGAAACAGGGAGACTAAGATGAAATCTGTGTTTATTATAAATTCTAACATTGCTGCCAATGGATGCAGCTCCAGGCTCTTGGTAGTCCTGACCAATAAATTGGACTGAGTACACGCACAAGGTTATGTGTAACATGCAAGGTTTATTAAAGAAAGTGTATCTCTTAACCAACAAAGTGAAGTTCAGTTAGCACGATTTATAAAGTAAAGCACACTCCTGAGACAGGAGAGCGGGTCACCTCCTTTGCCAACAAGGAACTGACCCACTTCTTCCCAAGAGATACTGGACCAGGGTTTTTCTGAATCCCTTTGTCTCATTTCGTGGGCTTTAGGCAGCACAAGTGGAAGAGGCGAATTCTTTTGTTTCATTTTTGTGGGCTTCTCGCTCCACATGCTTATTAATTAGTTATATAACCTTTAAGCTTGTGCTCTGGTGCCTTTCCCATGAAAAGCTATCTCTGAGATCAAGCAGTGTAAATTCATTATAATAGCACAATAATCACAGTATTTTGCTGTGTATAATGCACACATTTTGCCCAAATTTTTGAGGGAAAAATAAAGATGCACATTATACATGGGTAGTGCCTAGAATGCCTTCTATCTGTTCTTGTGTTTTGTAATTATTTGTAACAGAAAATTTTTTGTACCATGAAATGTTCAAAAATAAATGTTAAAACTCCTTTATAATACAAAAATCAAGTTATCTTAATTAATAAATAAATAAACAAACAAACAAACTCAAAAATTAAAACAAAAGTTTATTTTCCTGAAATTGGGCCAAAAACGTGGGTGTGCATTAATACACAACAGAGCGTTATACTCTGCAAAATATCGTAAGTGGGGTGAGATGGGTTAACTGTTAGGTAGTCAGTGACATGAGATGTGAAAGAATTCACAGAGAACAAAGTGCAGGGAGTAAAGTATTCATTCATTCTGGGGAGATACTCCAGAATTGAGAGGTAGGGGCTTTGAACTTTTATTGGATTGTAATTGGATTAGAAAGGACCAGGAAGCTGCTGTTGTATGGCCCCTGAGCTGTTGCAGTAACCAAGCAAACTGAGGCCTGCCCACATGTCACCTTAGTGCATGACCCAGCAATCAGTGTTGAAGGAAAGAGGTTTCTATTTAGAGGATTCCAACCTCAGGCAGTAGGCTGGGAGCACTCCTGCTCTGAGCCCTGTTCTCCCATGAGACCCAGCATTTTCCTTGCTCCCCACCTAGGCAATAAGCCAAAAACATGCCCAAAATTCCCCATGTCCTTTTCTGTTCATAAGCCAGCTGTGCAAACAATTCTCCCTCCTCTGGAATGTGCACCCATGTGTTTCAGAGTCACCATCCTCTCACAGCAGCTCTCTCCCTCACGATCTGGGGTACATTGTTCTTAGTTTCCATATAGTGGTCCAGGAAAACACGTTCTGTGTTACACTGGATCATGGTGGAGTCCTGGGGGTCACACGGCGCAAGAGAGTGGCCTCTCCTTATGTCCTTCAGAAAAGCAGAAGTTATCATTCCAGTGCTTGGTTCAGCAGGTTCCCACCTAGCTCAGTCAGCTCTCTCCTTACACCCTTTCCTCACCAGCATGGCTGCTCCTCACTACCCTGGGCCGCGTGGCGGGATCCTAACTCCTGGCCAGCATGGCTTCTACCTTTCACACCAGCCCTGTGGTGGACCGCTTCACTACAAACTGCATAGCTGCTTGCTGCTTCCTTCCTCAGACCTCAGCCATGAGTCTGAGAAGGAAGCAGACCTCATGGCTGAAATCCCCCTGGCTCCTTCCTCGTGGCTGCCAGTCACTACTGACCTCATGGCCAGTGGGGCAGTCTTTCTACACCCTTTGAAACCTCACGGCTGCTTCCCTTCCTCTCTCTGAGCCTGCCCTTATTTGTAACATGCTGACCCAGAGTGTCCTATGTGGCCTCATTTCTGGCTCCTCCTAAAGTGTGCTACTTTTGCCAGTTCCCCCATATCTTTTACCTTCTTTCGGCTGTCATCTTTAGTCAGAGCAAGAGTGCCCCGTGACACAGGAGCCTGCTCTCTCCTGCAGGCACTGTATAAGCTCCCCAGGCTAAGTCTGAAAGTCAAGTAGACAGTTTACCTGGGTTGGCAGCACAGCTATCAACTAGCTATCAACTTGCCATTGTTATGAAAATCATCTTAACCTCCCTTTCATCCCCCTCCCCCATCCTCCAACCTTGGAATGAGGGGAATATTTCCACTTTGCACTTCATTTCATTGGGGCATTGTAACATGAGGCTGCAGTGTGTTCCAGTGTTGTCCTCTGCCAGTGGCTGTAGGGAGCAGTTAAGTCTGTTCTTGCTTCCCTATAATTTCTAGTCCTGGGGACAAGCTCAGAAGAGAAGACTGGCAGTCAGGTTTAACAAGGCCACAGGCCTGCTCGGCAGACGGCGCCACTGTAGCAGATGGGGCTGACTTTGTCCTTTCCTGAACCACCGCTAAAGTTTTATGTGCAGGCGTGGTCTCTGCCTCAGCACCCACGGGCATTTCCCGGCACCCGGGATAGTGGGCACTGCAGTTATAGCAGCACAGTCTCTGAGCCCTTCCACTGCTGTGCTGTCTCCTGCTTCAGTGTCGCAGATTTGTGTCCCACCTTGCTGTGTCTTCCAAACGTTCCCTGGTAGAGTTAATCACAGTCTCAATAGCCATTTCAAAGATACTTACACGAAAATAGAAGATTGGAACCTTCAAGGTTTTGATATTTTATGAGGGAAGGGGGGAAGCAAGAGTAGAAAAGAAAAGCTCACAGGCAGAAAAAAGAAATCCACCTTACCAGTCAGCGTGGCCCACAATAACTTGTTGGCAAGAGGAAAATATTGATAAAGGAATGGAGAGGATTGGAGGTCAGAAAACAGGTAATTATTAGTTAGCTGTGCCTTGGGAGTGACTAGGACCAAGAGTGGGTTTCTTATGATGCCTGCTGGGAAAGAGCTGTTGCACACACAGCCTGGGTCCAGAGCTGCTTCTCCATCATAAGTTTCCTGTTTCGCCCATGAGACAGCCATTGTGTGGTGAGCCTGACAGTCTTAGGGCCATCTGACTGAGATTTCAGCCATGTCACTCTGCCTGTGCGTGCCTCTTGTACTTGGTTGACTAGGTATTCTGCGTTTTAATTCAGAAAATGTAGGCTCCACTTGTAATGAAGTTCCTGTGAGGTCAGGGCTGGTGAGTGTCAAAATTATTTACAGCAGTTTGTCATTGAATTGCAGAAGCCTTCACAGAGATTCATATTCTCATTTTTCTTATGGTGAATTGTACGTATGTCATAGGCGCTAATAAATTCTTGGGTATATCATACTTTATAGGTGGGAGTTTTAAGTTTTTGTAAGGCAATTTTTCAGTATCTATTAAATTTTAAATGTTTTTATAATTGTTCCAGCTTTTCTATTTTTAGAGTAATGTCCTCCATTTCCAATAAGAGTACAAGGAAACATACTAGAGTACACATTATCCCGGTGTAAACAGGTGTTCATAGTGTATTGTGTGAAAATAAATTTTAAAACTATGTTGACTTACATTCCATAATTATTATTATTATTGTTATTATTCTTAGAGAGAGGGGCAGGTAGGGAGAAAGAGAAGGAGAGAAACATCACTGTGTGGTTGCCTCTCACATGCCCTGTACTGGGGACCTGGCCCGAAACCCAGGCATGTGCCCTGACTGGGAATCAAACTGTCAGCCCTTTGGTTGGCACTCTGTCCACTGAGCCACACCAGCCAGGGCCCACAATTATTTTTTAAAAATCACCCATTCACATAATACGTATGTTACTATATACATAGAAAAATACCTGGAGATAGGCACTCAAATATATGCTAAGTAGTACCTGAGGATAGATGAGATTATGGGGGACTTTTATTTGTGAACTTCCTGGTTTGTTAATGACTTTGAATCAGTCACATATATATTATCTTTGGTAGGAGAAAATAAAGATCAGTTTACTAAAAATGAGTAGAGGTGCAATTTACAACAGTTTATGAGCTGCCTATGAGCTTTTGATGTTTTTGTCTTTTTAGTATCCAGAAAAGTGTGTGTAGTGTTCTTTGCAGTGTTTCTCTGAGTGCTGAGCACACTGGTTACAGGTGACGTGGGAGCCACTGGAGGGAGAGCTGTGCTGGTGCGTGTCTTTAGAGCGAGACAGTGAGAATGTCACTGCAGTCCATCTTCTCTGTTGGTCTCACAGATGTCATCAGAGGAAAATCACTCATTTTAATGGAAGCCCGATTGTCGGCCCTCTTTAAATTGGAGAGTGACTATGAGATCCTGGAAAGGTAAATACAGAAATCATTGATTTGTGCATGTGTGTCTTTAATTTTTTTAAAAAAATAAGATAACTTTATTACCCAAAAGCTGTATAATTCTGGAAGTTTAGGTTTAAGTACTAATACCATTACTCGCATGTGTGGTAATGTGCCCACATTTATGACTAAGGAACACGTAAATCAGAAGGGAGTGGTGACTTCATGTAGCTACAGCCTAATTTCTTTGATAGTTTAAATATAATTGTAACTTTGCCTTTCTCTTTTTTCCTAGGTTTCCTGGTACCTATCTCAAAGGCAAGAAGTATAGGCCCCTGTTTGATTATTTTGTGAAGGTGAGCTTAGGGAACACCGCCACAGTGGCTCTCCACAGCCCTTGTACTGTACTGGTAACTGGAGCAATGGAATGGTAACCGGAGTGGTCTGATTATTACATTGTTTGGATGAGTGTGCCTAAATCAAAAAGTCTAGTGTTAACAGAATTGAGTTCTGTTTGTATTTCCTTGTTCTAATCCTTAAAATCCTATAGGGACTTTAAAAATACTTTTCTCAAATTACATAAGAGATCACTTACTTTTGATAAGATATATGTGTATGTATATTTATTGTTTATTAAGTGAACATATCACCCAGGAATATGAGGGATTGTTTTGGGGTATTTTTTCCCCTCCCGCAAATTTAGGCTAGTACTCCAGCCCTGGCTGGTGTGACTTAGTAGTCTGAGTGCCATCCTGGGGACCAAAGGGTCACTAGTTTGATTCCCAGTCAGGTCCCTGGTGGGGAGTGCGCGAGAGGCAACTACACATTGATATTTCTCTTCTCTTTCTCCCTCCCTTCCCCTCTATCTAAAAATAAATAAAATCTTAAAAAAAAACAGTTCATTTAACAGAAATTGACTAGGTAGTTGTTTAAATCTAGGTACTACAACAGAGCTCATTAATTTAGTAACTTTTATTAGGAGTCATAAAGCTGTTTTATGTAGTTTTCATTTTCTGACGACAGAATTTACAGCTATTGTTGCAAACCCAACCACCAACAAAAGAACAAGGTTATCAGGAATTGGTCCTTACTTAAAGTCTTAGAGTAAACTGATGAACAACACCATCAGACATGGCTTCACATATTATGTAGGAAATATATTTAGCTGGGCATGTCGTTAGCCAGCAAAACCTTACATCAGAGCCTAGGATAAAACATTTCCTAACCTCTCTGTTGTGTTTCAGTGCAGTAACAGAGTTTGCTTAATTCAATGCAGATGACCTCTGCCATTTGGGCTCTGTCCACAATGTTGCTTACATCTGTCTCTTCACTTTCATGCTCTTTGAGTGATTCCCTGTGTTTCTGTTCCCCTATCTAGTGGCCCTTTCCCTCATTACATGTTGCTGCTGATGGATGTCTCTGCGTGTAGCCTGGTTTGACCCCCCGTGAGCCTATCGTTGTTTCATTTGCCGGCACATTACCTGCCGTGTGTTCTCCACTTGGCATGCGGCAGACCAGCTTCCTAGTCACATCACCTAATGTTTCTTTTGCTCAAACTACCCTTTCTTTTTCTTCCTCCCTGCCTTTGTTCTCATTAACTTTTTCTTCTGTTTAAAAAATCCTTCACCTTTCCGTAATATCATACCAGCTCAAGTTGAAGTCACTCTTCAAAGCTAAACTTAGATGCCATCTGAAAAAGTGTTTTCTGAAATGCCTCTTTGGTGTCTCCTTCTGAAACATGTCATTACTACCTTCTTCTCTCATGAATCTTAACATAATTTGTTTTATGTTGTATTTGTTCTTGTCTTAAAACCGTTCCACTAGGTGAGTGACTCTTAAACTTTCTGAATTATAGGCTCTACTGAGAAGTTGAGGAAAGCTCAACCCTCTCAGAAAATGTACATGGACACCCTAGATGGGAACGTTGGGTTAAGTCATTGGAATATGCACTTAGTACATGGAGTTAAGATGAATGAGACCTATCCATTCACTTAGCTTCCTGAAATTTCTGGAACCTTCTGTGAATTTTAGACAGAAACTACAAATTCTTTGACTGGCAACAAAATTGTTTGATGTGTACCTAAAATACACATGTTCTGAGATATTAAATGAGAGCAACTAGAGTATGTGGGTACAGCCCTGTGGTGACCACTGACCACTCTCAGCCTCAGCAGGACAGGATCCAGGGCTGGACTCCGAGATAGGAATGTAGTGTGGAGGTTCTTGGTATAGTTATAAATAGTAAGGTACCTTTGTGTTCCCTGCATTTGATTATAAGAACACACATGTTCTCTCTTCGTGTTTACATCATTGAAGACACACCTCAGTACCTGTAATACCACACCAAAGACATTTACAGCTGATTTGGGTTACCGCAATTAAAAATTCATGGTTATTTTTCATGTTTACTTTTAAGCATGTGCCAAACATTAAAGAGTTGAAAATGCTACTGTATTTGGACCCAGGTGACCTTGTTTCAGGTCCAGCTTCATTGCTGTTTCTATGATCGGCGCAAGCCATTTTATCTTTGTTCTAAGTTCACTTGTAAAATGCACATGCAGCCAGAATATCTTTAAAACCTAGAAGTACTAATGCCCTTTTTTTTTTTTTTCAGGATTATAGGTTTAATTGTGAAAATCATTTCTGAAAGTACTTTTTTACAAAGGCAGAGAGGTAACAAAGCAAAGGATTAGTTGGGCTAAAACAAAGGGTATGTGAAATGAAATGTTAAGAGATGAAGGTAGAAAAAGTAGGTCTGTAACCTTATATGTACTAACCTAGGTTTATTGTTATTGCAAAGGAAATCAAATTGGAAACCCCATCAGGCCTGCCTTAGAGTAGACTATCTATAGATAGAAATGGTAGCTTATTTTGTTCAATTATAGTTGTCTACATTTTCCCCCCACAATTCCCCCAACCCCAGCCAATCCTACCACCCTCCCTTGCTCCTACCCTCCACCTTGGTTTTGTCCATGTGTTCTTTATAGTGGTTCCTGAAAACCCTTCCCCCATCCACCTCCCCTCTGGTTTCTGTCAGACTGTTCTTAATTTCAGTGTCTCCGATTATATTTTGCTTGCTTTTTTCTTTTGTTGATTATGTTCCAGTTAAAGGTGAGATCATATGGTACTTGTCCCTCACCGCCTGGCTTATTTCACTTAGCATAATGCTCTGTAGTTCCATCAATGCTGTTGCAAAGGGTAGGATCTCCCTTCTCTCTGCTGCGTAGAATTCCATTGTGTAAATGTATCATAGGCTTTTGATCCACTCATTGACTGATGGGCACTTAGGTTGCTTCCAGCACTTGACTATTGTAAATTGTGCTCCTATGAACATTGGGGTGCATGGGTTATTTTGAATTGGTGTTACAGGGTTTTTAGGGTATAATCCCAGCAGTGAAATTGCTGGATCAAAAGGCAGTTCCATTTTTCGTTTTCTGAGGAAATTCCATATTGTTTTCCACAGTGGCTGCACCAGTCTGTAATCCCACCAACAGTGCATTAGGGTTCCCTTTTCTCCACATCCTCTCCAACACTTGTCTGTTGATTTGTTTATGATGGCCATTCTGACCGGTGTGAAGTGGTATCCCATGGTGATTTTAATTTGCATCTCTCGGTTGGCTAGTGATGCTGAGCATCAATGTGTGGTTGTCTCTTGCGTGCCCCAAACTAGGGATATGGCCTGCAACTCAGGCATGTGCCCTGACTTGGAATCAAACTAGTGACCCTTTGGTTCACAGGCCTGCGCTCAATCCACTGAGCTACACCAGCCAGGGCTAAGTTTTGCCTTTTACAACTGAGTAACTTGAGCTGGACTTGAAGTGGAAAGAAAAGTGAAGTGTATACATTGATTGAAAATACAGTTGGCGCTAGAACAAGGTGCCAGTTCATTTATACATGGATTTTATTTAACCGATCCTGGATAGAAAACACTTTTTTCATTCCCAAGTGCAGATTGAAAAAATGGTGTTCAATTTGTGGTTGGTTGAATGGGAAGGGTCAATTGCAGAGTCAGAAGTTAAACCCAGATTTCCGCTCATTGGGAGTTGGTGCCTCTAACCCTTGCATTGTTCAAGGGTGAGCTATAGATCAGGAGGGAATAGTTTAAGGAGTATATTCTGTAAGACTATCTTAAAGGACATGCCGGGTGCAGGGGTAGATTGGAGGAGGGGGGGTCAGACCAGGAGAACTAATCAAAAGGCCCAGTGTTGTACTGAAAGAGTTAGAAAATTTTCTCTGCAAGTCTTTTTTTTTTTTTCAAATTTGTTTTTTCTTTTAAGATTTTATTTATTTTTAGACAGAGGGGAAGGGAGGGAGAAAGAGAGGGAGAGAAACATCAATGTGTGGTTCCTCTCGCGCTCCCTGCACTGGGGAACCTGGCCTGCAACCCAGGCATGTGCCCTGACTGCGATTCAAACCAGCAACCCTCTGCTTCATAGTCCAGCACTCAATCCACTGAGCCACACCAGCCACGGCTCTGCAAGTCTTTAGATAACTATTCCATTTGTAAGTATTGAATCATTATTCATGAACTACTGTATAGAATTAGCATGTTTCCTTCCCATATGAATTATTGCCATTTCTATTGCTGAAAAGAATTTCACGTGTTAAAAAGTTTTTCAAGCTCTAAAAGCTGTTATCAAATTAATATTATGGTATGGTGCAGTTTCATCCTTAGTCCTGCTAATGTTTCTTTTCCAGTGTAAAGAGAATGGCGCTTTTACTGTGCTTGTGGACAGCTACGTGAGGGAGGAAGAAGGCACTGGGGTTGTTCATCAAGCTCCTTACTTTGGCGCAGTGAGTAATACAGATCTTGCAGATGGAATTATAAGAAGTCAATTTCAGTGGCCATTGAGTCATCGTCCTCGTGTGTGTGTGTGTGTGTGTGTGTGTTGATCACCACTCTTCTTAAGCTGTGGGGTTGACCTCTTTTTTTTTGGCTCATCAAGTTACATCTACAGTTTCCTCTCACTCCGAGCTGATCTCCAAAAAATGGTGGGCTAAAGGCATTTAGCCTTTCTAAAAGGCAAGCTGTGTTTTCATTCATTCATAATTTATGTACATTACATTTTGCTTTTTCTCATGTGCAGTTCGGTGAGTTTTAACAGGGGTACACTGTTGTGCAGTCACCACGATTAATCAGACTTCACAAAGGTGCCATCACCTCTGCTCTTCCTTAACTAAGTCCTGTGTGATGACAAGGGAAAAGGGTGTGGTTAATTCTACATTTTGCCCAAAGCAATTTTTCTGGAAATATAATCCTTTTAATATAATTTTATAGGAATAAAATAGTAGAGTTTACAAGGTTAAGGGTACCTGTTTTAAAGCTAACCGAAGCTTTAAGTCGAAGCCCTGCAATAACAGGCACTCACTGGGTAAGTTAGTTGACCTGTCTAGATTTCCTTTGAACCTGCCTGTCTTGAGACCTAGAAGGACTAAATGGAATCTTCTTCTGTGAAGAGCGTTTAACAGAGTGCGCGATGTTGCAGGAGCACACACAGTCCCTACTGCCAGTGTAGCACTCACTGGGGACCTCCACATAGCTCCCTGCTTGGTCATTTTGTCGGTGATGGGGGTGATAAGCTGGTCTGTTCCATTGGATGTTTTGTTTTCATACTTAAACTCTGTAGATATTTTTATTATGAAAATCTTAATTAAAAAAGTTGAAAAAATTATAATCCATGTTTATATCATCCAACTCCATTAATTATCAACATTTTGGGAATTCTATTTTATCTATCTTAATCCTTCCCCTTCCCCCATGCTTTTATTTAAACTGAACTTTCTTGGAGCAAATCCTGAACGTCATATCTTTGTTTGCAAATGCTTCAGTACATGTCTATGATTGGTGAGAAATTTTATTTTTAATATAACTACCATGCTAATGTTAAAACCAATAAAACTACCAGTTTGTTATTATCACCTACCTGTTCACTATTCAAATTGGGTGGAACCTGTGCTCACGTCCTCCCACAAGCACATCAAAATTACAGCTAAACTACGGAACAGCCATGATTTGGAACCACCTAAAATCTGGTTGTATGAAAGTCCTACAACTACAGAATTGAAGAAACCACATCATTGAGACTGTTAGGAGGGGCGGAGACATAGAATGGGTTGGTCCCACAATCACCTGTGGCAGATAAAAACCAGGAGGGATCTCTCAGCTGCAGAGGTTCCCCCTGACGAGTGAAAGGTCTTAGCCCCAGACCAGGGTTCCAGTACCAGGAAGACAAGTCCCCATAACTTCTGTGAAAACCAGTGAAGGTTAAGGCTGAGGGAGACAGAGGGTTCCTAAAGTCCCAGGCCATTACTGTTAAAGGGCCCTTGCACGGAATTACTCAGACTCATTCTCTTTGAGCTCCTGTGCTGGGGCAGTAGCTTGAAAAACACCAGGGACATATAGAGAGAAACTGAATTGTCCGGCATCAAGGTGCGACCTGGAGGGGCAGCTGTCTCCCAGACAGAAGTGCTGACAGATGAGCCCTCCTCCCACAGCAGGCACCAAATGTTGAGGCTCCATCAGCCTGGCTCACACAGCCCTGCCCTGGAGATTCCCTGAAGCCCTGCCCCACCCAACTTTCAGACCCACCCAAGCTATTTCCTGTGCCTTTTCCATGCAAATGACCTGTCCTAGCTTATGCTTCAGATTTTCCTAAAAATCTCTAGAACAAGCATCATCTGGGTTTCAGCCTGCCCCATACCTCTCACTAAGTAGCCATAGCCTGGTACTAGTGGCAGCCAGCCTTCCCTCACAGCTTGGCCTCGCCTGGGCACCTCCAAGCCCAGCACAAGTAGCAGCCAGCTGTAGATTGCTTTGTAGCTTATGCCAGGTGGCCCTGTGCAGAATAGAGGAGCGGCTGACCTTGGCCTGCACCTCCCAGGAAGCCAGCACACCTAGTGGATAACTTCAGACTACATTGAAGCATCACCACCAAACCACCTCAGCAAGTGACACGCTCAAGGGGTGGACTCAGTGGGCACTGGAGCCCTGCTGAAGTAAGTCTGGCTCTTGGGGGTGTGTCCTACATAGCTAGTCCTCCATGGTGGTCAGCGGTCGAAGCCAGTCCTTGCAGCTGATTGGCCTTAGGGTAAATCCTTCTAGTTGCCATGCCAAAGCAATTAAGGCTAATGAGGTACACGTCAAGTTCCAGCTTGGGTGACTAGAGAGGCTGTGCCACTTGACCCTAGGGAATACCTGCTGTACTCTACAGAGCTTGAGAGACATAGCAACTCTGCCTGATACACAGAAGCAAACACTGGAAGTCTGCTAAAATGAGACATTCAATGAAAGAACTCCAGAAAAAGAACTGAACAAAATGAAGACAAGCAATCTGCTAGATACAGAATTCAAAACACTGATTGTAACAATACTGAACTTGGCGAGAACCTCAAGAGCATAAAAAAGAACTAGTCTGAAAAGAATACACTAACTTACAAGTAAAATTTACAGGGATTCAGTAGAACAGATGAAGCTGAGATTCACATCAGCAATTTCAAATATAAGGAGCAAAAAACACCCAATTAGAACAGAAAAAAGAATCCAAACGAATTAGCATAGTGTAAAGAGCCTCTAGGACAACCTCAAGCCTACCAACGTTCGCATCATGGGGGTTCTAGAAGAAGAAGAAGAGAAAATTAAAACCTATTGTAAAAAATAATGACAGAAAACTTCCGCAACCCGGTGATGGAAATAGACAGACAAGGCCAGGAAGCACAGAAAGTCCCAAAAAAGATTAGCCCAAGAGTCCCACAACACACCAAGTCATATAATTAAAATGTGAAAGACTAAAGCTGGAATCTTACAAGCAGTTACATACCTATAAGGGAGCTACTTCCTATAAGACTGTCTGCTGATTATTCAAAAGAAACCTTGCAGGCCAGAAAGGATTAGTATGAAATACTCAAAGTGATGAAAAGCAAGGACCTACAATCCAAAATTACTCTACCTAGCAAAGCTATCATTTAGAAACAAAGGACAAATAAAAGGCTTCTCACAGAAGAAAAAAGTAAAAGCTCATCACCACCAAACCTATGTTATGTGACTTGTTAAAATGTCTTCTTGAAGAAGAAGAAGAAGAAGGAAAAAATACCAGAAATATGAATGAACAGGCTTTGTGCATCTTCCTACCATTTGGTCTTTGTATTTCTGTCTTGCAGCTGCTGATAGCAAGATGACTTCAGGAAATGGTAAAATTGGGCACAGTTCAAAGCTATCAGCCTATGTTACTACAGAGGAAAATATGTTGTGTTCTTTTTTACCTTCTTGACTTTACCTTTGTATGCCCCATGGATGTCATTGCTTCCAGAGATTGGGCAGAAGAATTTAAGAAACTCAGCTGCCAAGTGATTGGTGCTTGTGTGGCTTTTCCCTTCTGTCACCTGGCATGGATCAACTCACCCAAGAAACAAGGAGGACTGGGACCCATGAGCATTCCCTTGGTTTCAAGTGCACCATTGTTCAGCATGATGGGGTCTCAAAGGCTGATAAAGATATCCTTTCCCAGATCACCATAAACGATTTTACTATTGACCCTTGTCATGAGAATCTGAGACTAGTTCAGGCTTTCTAGTTCGCTAACAGACATGCGGAAGTGTGCCCAGCTGACTGGGACCCTGATAGTGATACCATGAAGCCTGATGTTCAGAAAAGCAGAAAACATTTCTGTACGCAGAAGTGAGCACTAGGTCGTGCAGCAGTGTACAGCCATGAGAACAAAACCCCTCTTTTACTATTGTCATGCATGAAACACAAGATCTGAGTTCGGGCCAAGATGGAGGCATAGGTAGAAACCCTTCACTTCCTCACACAACCGAAAGAAGAATAACCAATCTAAAAACCATAAACAAACAAGTGCCAGAATATCAAACTACATTGAACTCTGACAACCAAGAAGTTAAAAAAACATTCACCCAGACTGGTAGGAAGGACCGGGCAGCCAGGTGGGCAGAGAAGACCCACAGCAAGGTGGCAGACCTCCACCGCAAGGCAGGGATGGCCAAACGGGAAACTAAGACTTAGAGCTAACTCTAAAATACCATGGGGGTTGCCACTGCAGGAGAAACTCCCAGTTTCACACAAGAGTTCATTGCAAAGTGGGGCTAGAGCCAAGCAAGGGAGCCGCATGGTTTCCTCTCTGACCCCTCTCCCACAGACAGCACCACAACACAGCAAAGAGGGTTGCCCTTCCTTGGAGTATACCTAAGGCCCTGCCCCCTTATGACATAACAGGTGCACCAAGACAAAGAAATACGGCCCAAATGAAAGAACAGATCAAAACCCCAGGAAAAGAACTAAACAACGATGAAATAGCCAGAATATCTGATGCAGAGTTCAAAACACTGGTAATCAGGATGCTCACAGAACTGATGGAGCTTGTTCCCAAAATGAAGGCCACCCAGAGTGAAATAAAGTAAAATATTCAGGGAACCAACAGTGAAGGAAAGGAAACCGGAACTGAAATCAACAGTCTGGAACAAAAGAAATAAATAAACATCCAACAGGAACAGAATGAAGAAACAGGATTTGGAAAAAGTGAGGAGAGGCTTAGGAACCTCCGGAACAATTTTGAATGTTCCAATATTGAAATCCTAGGGATGCCAGAAGAAGAACAGGAGCAAGAAGTCCAAAACTTATTTCAACAAATAATGAAGGAAAACTTACCCAGTCTGGTGAAGGAAATATAGGAAGTCCAGGAAGCCCAGACAGTCCCAAGGAAATTGGTCCCAAAGAGGAACACACCAAGGCACATCATCATTAAGCTACCCAAGATTAAAGATAAGGAGAGAATCTTAAAAGCAGCAAGAGGAAAGGAGAGAGTTATCTAAAAAGGAGTGTCCATAAGCCTATCAGCTGATTTCTCAAAAGAAACCTTGCAGGCAAGAAGGGGCTGGAAAGAAGTATTCAAAGTCATGGATGGTGAGGACCTACATCTAAGAATACTCTATCCAGAAAAGCTATCATTTAGAATGGAAGAGCAGATAAAAGTGCTTCCCAGATAAGAAGCATAATTGGCAGGTACAAAATAGGTAGGTAGATTAAGAATGGTATATCAAAGAATACAACATGTACAACCCATGGACATGAACTAAGGGGGTATGCTGGAGGGTTGGTGGGTGCAGGGTAGAGGGAGGGGAGATAAAGAGGGAAAATTTGAGAAAACTGTAATAGCATAATCAATAAAATATACTTTAAAAAAAAAAGACAAGACCTAAGATTAAGCCAAGATGTGGTTTGGGACAAGACAGGCTTTTCCTGCAGGGATTTGAGAGGCCAGCCTTCTTCTGGAGGAAAGGGCCTGAACTCACAGAACAGGCCACATGATGTGTACAGTAGTAGGGAACCATCGTTTATCTTTTGTTGTTTCTAGTAATCTAGAACTGAGGAAAATATGGACAATTAAATGGTAATGCATATCCATCCACAGTTGAATCTAAAAAAGTAAAGAAACAGGCAGAACAGAAACAGATTGATAAATACAGATGGGTTGGTTTTTTTTTTTTAATTTTCACCTGATGATATATTTATTGATTTTCTAAGAGCGAGGAAACGATGTGAGAGAGAAACAGATCAGTTGCCTCCGGCACGTGCTTCACCAGGGATTGAACCTACATTTTTGGTATACGGTCGATGCTACTACCACCTAAGCCACTTGGCCAGGGCCAGAGAACATTTTGACACTTGCCAGATGGTAGGGGTGTTGGGGGTTTGGATAAAAAAAGGTGAAGGGATTAAGAAGTATAGAGTTGGTAGTAAAAGCATAGTCATGAGGTTGTGAAGTACAGCATACGGAATAGAGTCGATACCGTTCTGGTGACTGTGTATGTTGTCCAGTGGGCACAGGATCCGGTCATCACTTACTACATTATGTAATGTCTGATTACTGCAGTGTACACCTGGGAGTGACAACCTACTGCTTGTCAACCATAATTGAAACATAAATAAGTGATTTAAAAATGGAAAAATAAATTGGGTGAAAGCAATCTTGATTAATACTATTTGAGTTTTAGGAAATAGTCAAGTTTTAGTTAATTTATGATAGTTTTAGGGTCAACTGGTATCTTTGCTCCACTGATACTAAATAATAAAAAAATAATGGTTTTGAATTGTAGTTTAGGTTTTCTATTTTTTTCTTTTTTAATATACTGATTATGCTGTTACAATTATCCCATTTTTCCCCCCTTCATTCTCCTCCACCCTGTATCCACCGTCATTCCCCCACCTTAGTTCATGTCCATGGTTGTACATACAAATTCTTTGGCTTCTGCATTTCCTATACTATTCTTAACCTCCCCCTGTCTATTTTGTACCTGCCATTTATGATTCCTATTCCCTGTACCTTATCCCCTATTCTCCCCCTTCCCTTTCCCCACTGATAACTAACTCTCTGTGATCTCCATTTCTGTGAATCTGTTCCTGTTCTAGTTGTTTGCTTAGTTTGTTTTTGTTTTTTTAAGTTCTGTTACTGATAGTTGTGAATTTGTTGTTCCACTGTTTATATTTTTTATCTTCTTTTTCCTACATGAGTCCCTTTAACATTTCCTATAATAAGGGCTTGGTGATGATGAACTCCTTCAACTTGACCTTGTCTGGGAAGCACTTTATCTGCCCTTCCATTCTAAATGATACCTTTGCTGGATAGAGTAATCTTGTACGTAGGTCCTTGCCTTTCGTGACTTGGAATACTTCTTTCCAGCCCCTTCTTGTCTGTAAGGTTTCATTTGAGAAATCAGCTGAGAGTCTTATGGAAACTCCTTTGTAGATAACTATTTTTTTCTTGCTGCTTTTAAGATTCTCTCCTCTTTAATCTTCGCTAATGTAATTATGATGTGCCTTGGTGTGTGCTTCCTTGAGTCCAACTTTTTTGGGACTATCTGAGCTTCCTGGACTTCCTGGAGGTCTATTTTAAGTTCTCCATTATGTTTACAAATAAGGTTTCCATTTCTTGCTCTTCCTCTCTTCCTACTGGCACCCCTATGATTCAGATGTTGGAATATTTAAAATTGTCCCAGAGGTTCCTAAGCCTCTCCTCATTGTTTTGAATTCTTGTTTCTTCATTCTGTTCCAGTTGAATGTTTATTTCTTCCTTCTGCTCCAAATCGTTGATTTAAGTCCCAGTTTCCTTCCCATCACTGTTGGCTCCCTGTACATTTTCCCTTATTTCACTTGGCATAGCCTTCACTTTTTCCTCTATTTTCCAACCATACTCTCCCATATCTGTGAGCACCTTAATTACCAGTGTTTTGAACTCTGCATCTGATAGGTTGGCGGTATCTCTTCATTGCTTAGTTGTATTTTTGAGCTTTGATCTGTTCTTTCATTAGGGCCATATTTTTTGTCTCATTGCACCTGTTACATAGTAAAGGGCGCAGCCTTAGGTATTGGCCCGGGCAGAGCAGCCCACAGTGCGGCTGCTTGTTGCTGTTTGTGGGGGAGGTTCAGAGAGGAAACTATGCTGCTTGCTAGGTTCTGCTCTCTGCCAGCTTTCAGTCACTTCCTCTGCTACCCACAAGCTATTGGGCCCTTCTGGTGCTGATTCCCAGGTGGGTGGGTTTGTGTACCTTCTAGGACCCTGTGGGTCTCTCCAGCAAACTCTCTTGTGAGGGTGGGAGTTTTCTCCTCGCACCTCAACCCCCACAGGTGTTTTCAGTCAGAGGTTTTGAGGTTTTATTTCCCTGCACTGGAACCCTGGGTTGTGTGGTCTGTCTCACTCCCCAGTTGTTCCACCCAGTCCGTCAGCCACTGCCTCACCTTTTCTGGTCCTTCATCCTCTGCCTGGCTGCCAGTCCTCTGCCCGTCCTATGAGTCTGGATGAATGTGTCTTCTTTAACTCCCTGGTTATCGGACTTCCATACAGTTTGATTTTCTGGCAGTTCTGGTTAACTTTTTTTTTTTTTTTTTAATTTGTGTCCTTCTTTTGGTTGTTCGAGGAGGCAGTGTGTATCTACCTATGCCTCCATCTTGGCTGGAAATCCAGGTATTCGATTTAAAGTGTGATTGTTTGTTACTTACTATCGTAGTACCTCACATATCTGTCCTGAATGCCAGGCGGGTTAAGGCAATAGAAGATCAGATATTTGAACTACAGCCTTTAATCCCATTTGGTCGAAATTTTTCTGAGAGACCTCTCATACTGCATTTTGGTAGGTGACGCACTGTGACCTCTGCAGAGTCATCCTTAAGGATGACGGACACCTGTTGCGGCTCCGTTCAGGAATGCTGCGCTTGGCTAGTTTAAATGTGAATGTGTGGGACTATGTGTTCTCCACTAAATGCTTCATATTGCTGGGCTTGTCCTTTCTGTTGTGCCGGTACATTTTGGGGTCTTTCTTCATGGCCAGGTACCCACACGTGGCATCACACCAGGCAGCCCCTCAGCCCAGTGGGAGTTATCACAGGCCCAGGTGGGGTCATTGCCTTTCTGTCTTGTCTCAGAGTCAGACCAGAGTGTGGTTTCACTGTGTAGCCAAGGTATTCCTTTGATTTTAGATTTGGGCAGCATAGCGCAGCCATTAAGACTTTGGGCCTAGAGCCAGGCTGTTTGGGTTTGGGTGTGAGCATTGCCACTTTGCAGTGAAGTATTTCTTTGCGCCACAGACTCCTTACCTGGTAAGTTGGGATAGTTGTTGGGTTTTGCCAGGGGAACACACAGTAAAAACCTAGTGCACCAGTCAGCCTTCTTCACAGTGGTGAAGAGTAAATGATCTAAGTAGTAAAATGTTCAGAGCACTGTTCCATGCAGCGTTACATAAGTGTCTGGTCTAATTGTGAACACTACTCAAAATGTTTTCTGAGCACTGTGGTGTAATCTCAGCAAGTATGCTCAGTGTCACAGTCTCTCAGGTGATCCTTGACAGGAAGCAGATCCGTATGCATGTCACGCATCATGCAGTACTGCATAGGCTGTTCCTGACTCCTATGTGTGCTTCTGCTTTCATCATACCTGTGTGTGCATACATATTGGTGTTATAAATCAAATTAGATTTTGTTTTAGTACACTCATATAATATCTTTCTCCTTCCTTAGTGCATGCTCTGATATATGTAGGAGTATGAAATAATGGCTGCTCTACCTGGGCTAGGTGATCTAATCCCCTGTCCAACTATAAGGCTCCATTATTCTTCTCTTGTGGTCTTTGAAGTAACTTCAGTGGAGAGGATAATTGCTGTTGATAACATTTTATACATCAGAAAATTGAGAACTTGCTTTATCAAACCTACCTTCTCATACCTTCCTCTCTTGCCCCGTGCACACGTAAACTGTTTTATCCTTCCCTCCCTCCCCCTCTTCTCCTTTTCCCCAGGATGACTATCGGGTCTGTATGGACTTCAACATCATTCAGAAAGATTCTGTCCCTGTTTGCCCTGTGGATGCTTCAGGCTGTTTCACAGCAGAAGTGACAGATTTCGTGGGACAGTATGTGAAGGTTTGTGACTGTATGACATAGAAAGGTGTTGGTTTCATCATATTTTTTCATTAATCAGTTTTTATCAAATAGCTTCCTTATCTGGGATGTTTTTTCCAGGAAATTTTTTGTTTTATTTATTTTTGTTTCAGCACATAAAATCAGAAAAGACAGATCATGTTATCAGCTACATTCAGGGGTCTAGTATCTTCAGAGGAGGCATGGTATAGTTTTAAGCATAGGAATTTAAAAAATTAGGCTCCAACTGGTGACTAATGAAGCATCTTTATGACTTTGGGTTAATCATTACTGATTCAAAACTTCAGTACCTCAATGGTGTGGAATATACTTAAAAAGTACATGAAGTTACAAGATATCTAAAATATGGATCAAGTCTTTTTATAGTACATTTGTTATTTTTGCTTTATACTCTTAGTAAAAGAAACCAAATACCAGATTTTAGTAATATACTTAATTATATTGTGTTACTAAGTACTGTAGGATATTCTAATGGCTAGATTTTAATTTTTTTTTAACAGGATGCTGACAAAAATATAATCAGCAACCTGAAGGAACAAGGCCGAATCCTTGTTGCCAGCACCTTCACTCATAGCTATCCTTTCTGCTGGAGGTAAGGAGGAGGAAGGGTTTTGTAGCTAGTTTTAGGTTTGTGCGTGCATTCAGTGTGTGTGCCCATTCCATCAGGTTGTGGTTCCATCTCAGTTGTATTCTTTGGCGTTAGTGTTTAGAAACTGCCTTTTTGTTTCAAGGAGAATTTTATGAATGCGTACATTTACTTCTTCCTCAGGTGTTTTCTGAGAAATGTAGGCATAGACTATAAGGGGAAAAAAAACAGTCTTGTGCTCTGCAGGAAAAAAAATCCAGTTTCACTATCCTGTGAGTCTTTTTGACTATTCCCTTTATAAACTTTACTTCTGACCCTTTGGAATCACCAAAATAGTGAAGGATTTTTCCCCCACACCAAGCAATTTTCTTTTACCCCAGCTGGGTGTCCTGTAATTTAATTTAATTT
>VMDR010011560.1:0-28233 GCA_007922815.1 Macrotus californicus | reverse complement strand
ACCTTGAAAGGACAATTTAAATTATTTTACCTGGGATGTTAAAGTATGTCCAAAATAATGTAGTATCCAACATTTAGAACACTTCTTTTCTTTAACAAAATTTTATTTAGATACACTGTAGTCTAAAGAAAAACAGGATTTAGTTTACTCTTTAGAACAATAATTTAAACATGCATGGAAGTACCCAAAGTAAGAGAAGTGTCTAATTTATCTTAGAACCTTGAAGACAAAACAGTGTCTGGAACATGGTACCTGCACATTAATTACTTGTTGACTGAGTGAATGAATAATTGTGCACCCACTTTAAGGAAATTGTGGGTGGTATAAAGAGAAAAAGGGATTTTCTACTTTTGTGATTGATCTGAGATAATTTTGCTATGTGGATACTAGTAATGTTTATTTTGATTTAAATGGAAGAATCCAAAGGGACACATTAGAGTGTGAAGGAAAAAAGGGGTTCTATGGAAAGTAACCTCACTGGATGATCTGATCACAAATTTCTAATCGGACAGGTCAAGGTGTGCAGTCACACCGCAGGCTACAACTTCTTTAGTAGAAGGTTTGTCTTTGCCTTCAGCAAGCCCTGTCCACTGTTTCTGTGCATCCAGATTAAGAAACCTTAAAAATAAACGTGACCACCCTCAAGAGAGCAGATACTCTTACCAACTAACCCTGTAATCCAGTCCCTCCTTGCTTTCTCTCACTTCCACGTAATCTTTCTTATTTTTCCTCCTTAATTTCAAACACATACAAGAAACTGCAAAACTGTTTTTTTCCCCAAGAACATTTATTTCAGTCTATTGCAATTTGCTTCGAGGTGCACCCTTCTTTTGGTTTAAATAAATTTTTATCAAATTCTCTACAGGGTTTATAATGACAAGAGTAGTTGACTTGAGATTTCTCATAATGAGAGTTTTTTAATTTTAAGGGAAAAAACAATTCTTGCTTAAAAACTTGTTCTCTAAGTAATTATTTGCCTTTGATAGTTTATACCGAAAACATTTTTTAAATACTAACAATCCTTTGCACATAAATAGTGTTTTTACTTTGGATTAAAATTGGTGTTAATTATCTCTAATTTGATTTTTAAGAATCATTCTAAATGGAAAAAAAATAAGAAGGCCACACATTAACAGAGCAACATTAGAGCAGTAATTAAGAAAAACACTATGATTGAAGTTAAAGAAATTAGAGGGCAGTCACCAAATGGCTACCTTCAATACCAGAGCAGTGTTATGACGTCACAGAACTCCGCAAAACCCGATGCCTACAGGGAATTCACTGAACGTTCTCGCAGGATACAAAGAGCCTTGAAAACAGCAAATGCGCTGCATGATCATTATGGCTAGTTTCAAAAAGTATGAAGAGGCTCCGTGCATTGTGATGTGTCTATAGTACAGAAAATTATATCTGATGCAAACCATTCCTTTTGGAAACCTGTAATGGAAAATACTTTAAAGGAGACAACACTTATAATTCTGGGTGCAGCAGGCAGACTGGGCGTGGCACAGCACGTTGGCACTGCCATGCTTTTCTCTATTGGCACACCCTTTAAAGTAAACTCTCTTTCCTTTCAGTTACATTGAAAAACATTTCGTTCAGTGCCTGTTACAGAATTTGCTCTCTAGATTTTGGAAATGATGAATTAAGAATAGTAGTAGTACTTTTTATGGCATGTATCTGAATAATATCCATTTTTCTCAGGCCAAAGCTTTAGATTTTTCTATTATTTTATCCTTGCTGTTCTTTTTTCTTTCTTTCTTTTATTTTTTTGAAGTTATTGGCATGACATTGGTTAATAAAATTATATAGGTTTCAGGCGTACCATTCTATAATACATCGTCTCTATATTGTATTTTATGTTTGCAAACCCAACTTAAGTCTGCTTTCATCACCATTTGTCCCCTCTGTGCCCTCTTCTACCTTCCCTCACCCCCTCTTTCCCTCTGGACCAAACAGTTGTCCGTGTCTATGACCCTCCCTCCCTCCTTCCCTTCCTTCCTTACTTCCTTTCCTCCTTCTCCTTCCCTTCGCCTTTTTCACATAGTCCCACAAGGCTGCTCCCACCAGGCAGCTGTCAAACTCTCCTTTGTCTAGGAGTCTGTTTCTATTTTTTGGTTAGTTTATTTTGCTCATTAGATTCCACATACGACTGAAATCACATGGTACTTCCCTCTCTGGCTGGCTTATTACACTGAGCATAATGCTCTCCAGGCCCATTCAGGCTGTCACAAAGGGAAAGATCTTTTTTTGCAGCTGAGTAGTATTTCACTGTATAAATGTACCACAGATTTTTTAATCTACTTGTCTACTCATGGGTGCTTGAGCTGCTTCCAAATCTTGGCTATTGTAAATAATGCTGCAGTAAACATAGGGTTGCATGTATTCTTTCAAATTACTGTTTTGGATTTATTCAGGTAAACTCCTAGAAGTGGAATTGCTGTGTGATAAGGCAGTTCCATTTATAATTTTTTGAGGTGACTCCATATTACTTTCTATATTGGCTGCACAAATTGGCATTCCCACCAAGAATGCATAAGGGTTTTCTTTTCCCTGCATCCTCGAAACAATTGATTTTGTTGATTTATTGATGACAGCCATTCTGGCAGTTGTGAGGTGATATCTCAATGTGGTCTGAATTTGAATTTCTCTAATGATTAGTGACATCGGGCAGCTTTTCATATGTCTATTGGCCATCTGTATGTCCTCTTTGAAAAAGTGTCTATATAGGTCCTTTGCTCACTTTTTAACGAGATTGTTTTTGGTGTTGAGTCCTACAGGTTCTTTGCACATTTTAAATATTAACCCCGTATGTGATGGATCATTGGCAAATGTGTTCTCCCATTCAGTGAGTTTTCTTTTTATTTTGTTGATGGTTTCCTTTGCTGTGCAAGACGTTTTTAGACTGAGGTAGTCCCGTTTGCTTATTTTTTTTCTTTTCTTTCCCTTGCCCAGGTAGATATATGAGAAAAAATATTGCTACGAGAAATGTCTAAGATTTTACTGCTTATGTTTTCTTTTAGGATTTTTATGGTTTCAAGTCTAACATTTAAATATGGTGTAAGAATGAGGTCTAGTTTCATTTTTGCACATATCTGTCCAATTTTTCCAACACCATTTATTGAATAGACTATATTTAACCTATTGTATGTTTTTGCCTCCTTTGTCAAATACGAACTGACTAGAAAGGTGTACGTTTATTTCCAGGCTCTCTATTCTGTTCCATTGATCTGTGTGTCTGTTTTTATGCCAATACCATGTTGCTTGGATTTCTATGGCCTTATAGTACCGTTTGATACCACGTAGTATGATTCCTCCAAATTTGCTCCTCTTTCTCAAGATTGTTGTGGCTATTCAGGGGCTTTTATGGTTCCATATAAATTTTGGGGCTTTCCTATTGTAACTGATTCTTGATTTCTATTGGCTTGTGTGTGGGAGGGATTGACTCTCAGCTGGCTGACTGTGAAGCTCAACTTGACCATGGCGTGCAAGCTGCTGCTCAGGTACCTGCTGAGATCTCCCTTCGGATATGCTTGTGGAGCTTATAGGGTCCTGCTCTGATGTTGTCTGGAGATGGCCACAAGTCTGTTGGTTCTGGGCTTCTTTTGAGGGACTCTGGTGCAGATCAACTTTAGACACTGCCCTTGACTTTCCCTGGGCAACCTGTTTGGAGTTAAAAGTGATCTATAGTTTGGGGTAGCACCTATAGCTAGCACCTCTGCTAGACCTCGGTGCACATGGGAAGTAGCAAGCTGAGGTGGTTTTTTACCAGCAAAAGGTCCAGGGGCAGGTTTGCAAAAGTCCAAAGGCACCCAAAGATAAGCCTCCTCCTCCCTCCACCTCCTGGCTGCCTGTTAGGCTTAGTCACTAAAAGAGCCTCTGGTGGTACTCAATTTGCATGAAGTAGCTTCACAGTGAATTACCAGGTAGGGGCAAGTAGTGTTCACAAGACTGATACAGGTTCACACCTAGTGCCAGCGCCAGGTCTGAGGCCACTCAGCAAATGTCGCTGAATATACCAAGTCTGGTTGCCATCCATTGGGTGCTTTCACACCTTTGTTTGCTGGCAGGGACTCAGGGAGTCATCAGGGTGAGGCCGCATAGTTTTTCAGGCCCAAACAGACCAATCATGAAGGTGTAAATTGAGGGCTCTGCTGCAGTCAGGGGTGTGAGGAAAAAATGGCCCCAGTCCTACAGCCACACAGCTTCGTCCCAGATTTTGCTGGGATGAGATGGAGTTCAGGAGGGTGGAGTCATCTGAATAAAGCATTCACAAAGATGCAATCCCTGTCTGTTTATTGGGCTTGAGATGTGACAGGCAGCACGAATGCTGGTATTTTCTGCTTTCATTTTGATTGTAATGTATAAGATAAGTGCAAAATTTTCATTTTCTGGAGCATTTCCTTAATCCACTGAGTTTTTTCTTCCCAGCAATTTTTGTCAGTTTGGCTCAGGTAAACTCATAAAAATTGTTACAGGTTTGGACATTTCTTACACTGACAGTATTATATTTTGGTTAATCATAATGTCATACTGGTGTCACATTTGCCAACTGAAAGGGTCAGGCCAGTTTCCCAGCCTGCCGGACTGCTCATGACCCCGTCAGGCCAGTTTTCCAACCTGCCGGACTGCACATGACTCAGTTATCCTGACTCAGTTGGTAGCCTGCGCCTTAATCGAAACTCTCATGGCGCAGAATACACATCTGGCACCAGCCACAATGGCCAGTGGTCAGATTGACCCTGAGAACAGCCTGGCCCTTTACCTAACTCATTGTCCCAGCTCACATCCTGGAACCCTGAGGCACCCGCCCAGAAGAACAGGCGAGTTCTCTTTCCCCCCACAAACCTCATGATTTTTCTTTTAAAAACTGCACTCTTGCCTCCCCCTGGGGCTGCATTCGATCCCAACTCAGCCTGCCGGCCAGCCCACCTATCAGTGCAGCATCGAATAAAGGCACTTGGATCAGATCATCTGGTTCCTCCTGCCTCTATTTCTTGTGCATTTCTAATACCAACAAATATGTCATAGCTTGGAATTTCGGTAAAATGTGTCATAGCTTGGAATTTATGTAAAATGTGTTTGGAAGGCTGAGTGCAGAAGCCACAAACTTCAGCTAACCTTTTACCGTGACTCATGGCCTAGACGGCTCTATCCAAATCAGTGCAACTAGTCATAAAACATCTGTTAGGATCATCTTTGGAGTACTGTGTGCACTCTGGCTCTTGTTGCTGTCCTGGCTTGCTCCTCTTACTTTGAATCTGGCTGAATTAGTTGTACAACTGACATAATTTTGTTCAGTACAGGGTTTCACAATTTAGGGAGTGTGAACCAAAAAAAGGGGGTCCTAGTGCTCGCTCTGGCAGCACACACGCTTAAACTGAAACAATACAGAGATCGGCATGGTCCCTGCACAAGGATGGCATGGCAATTTGTGAAGTGTTCCATATTTTTAAATGAAGAAAGAATAAAAGAAAAAAGAGAAAAATGGGGTTCTATGGAAAGCAGGCAGGTCATGGTGGGTAGTCACCCCCTAGACATGACTTCTTTTCTTTGTTTCTCCTTTCTCTGCATGTGTAGTCCTCTATTCCATCTGGGTTGCCACAGAGACAAAGAGCAGGTATTTTTTTCTTTCACATCCTAGTGCAAACTGAAAGGATAATGTCAGATTGTTGAAGGTCTATCAGTGGATGCAGATAACTTCTTTAGGAAAAGGTTTGTCTTTGCCTTAATCAAGCCCTGAGCATTGTTTCTGTGCATCTAGACTAACACACCTTTGAGGTAAACCATAACCACCCTCAAGAGAACACAGATCTTAACTATCCGGTAATACAGTCCCACCTTGCGTTCCCCTCCGGTCCTCCTGTATTCTTCCTTACATCCCTTCCTTAATTTCAAATGCACAGAAGAAGCTGCAAAACTGTTATCCTAGGGAGCATTTTGAGACTTTGCTGCCCTGGCATAAGTTGGGTAAAGAAACATTTTGTTTACCACATGTTCAGCCATTCACTTGCATTTTCTCATACCGATTTTGTTTGGATATCCTACTCTTGGATAAAGTCACTTTAGAAATTGCTCCCTTCAAGTTGTACTTAAAAGATTAAAGAAGAAAGTGCTGGGACCCACAGAGTACGCTGTAAGCCTCTCGTACACTCGGATAGACAGTGCCTTCCCCTTGGTGGAAACTTCCTCACCTGCAATTCAAAGGCCACCCACTGACATCAGCCAGAGAGGCCTGATTTGGAAGGAAGAGTCACAGAATGGAGGCTCTGCTTCACAGGGTCCTCCACACCCTCTCTCCAGTTTGCATCTTACCGGCTCTGTGGTTTCTGCTCCCTTCTAAGACTTTAATCTCAAATCCTTATCCTCAACGGCCTTTTCTCATGCTTCCTCTTATTTCCTAAGTCTCTCTTCTACAGAATTCTATTTGCCTGACTTTATCAGTCTGCTTTGCTGACTCCTACAGCCCCTACTCCCTCCCTCCACTGCCCCTCACCCCCACCCCAACCCAACCCAAGGGTCTCTTTTCTCTTAGTTTTAGCTCTTGGCTGTTTGCCTTTCCTTTGTATCTATTTCATTTAACCCCTCCCTCCCTTTCCATCCCCAGAACTATTAACACATGTTCCCAAGGCTTTCTCTCACATTCATTCAACAAATATTCATTGAATATTTACTCTTACACCCACATTCATACCAGCAGATTTTGTTGGCTCTACATTCAAAATCGATTTAGAAACTTTCTTTTACTTCTACCAACCAGGTTGAAACCATCCTCATGTTCTGGACCACTGCATTAACCTCCAAGGTGGTCTCAGGTCTTGTGTTTAATTTTCCCATGCATCTCCCTTAGTCTCAGTCTAACGCAGCATCTGGACTCTGTGACCCTTTCAAACCCTACATAAGATCAAGGCACTGCTCTCTGCTTACAACCATCCCAAAGGTGCTCTCTCTCCCTCTCTCTCAGTTGTGGTAGGAGCAGCTTCATAAGTATTGTTAACATATTATTGTTATCTAAAGACACACTGTTGTACAGCAGATCTAGAATTTATTCATCTGGCATAATGGAAATCTAATACCCGTTGATTAGTGACTCCGTCTAACTCCCTCCCCTCCCCCTTCCAGCCACCAGCAACTACCATTCTATCTTTTGCTTTCATGAGTTACTTTGACTATTTTAGATGTAAGTGGAATCGTGCAGTATTTGTCCTTCTGTGCCTGGCTTATTTCACTTAGACTGATGTCCTCAAGGCCAGAGTTGTTACCAGGCTGTGCTCGAATCTCACTGCTATACGTTTATCCCTCCCCTCCTTTTTTCGTCCCTGGCTTCACCTCCTGCTAATTTTACAGGCAGTGAATTCCTGCTCATTTCCTCTTTGCCCAGTTCCAACACTCCCAATATATTCTGGCCTCAGAAACCACTTCTTTCCCTCGCCACTTTCAGGTCTTTGCTTAAGCATCAGTGAGGTTTTTCAGACCCACTAGTCAAAGTTTCAGTGACCTTCTTCTTGGTTCTTTGTAGTTAACTTTCCTGACTTATTTTCTCTCTACCATTTTCACCATTCTATGTTTATCTCTTTCATTATATAAGAGTAAAAGCTCTATAAAAACAGAGTTGTTTTTTTTTTTTGATATATTTGTTTTACCAGCATCTAGAACAGTGCTTAAGATGTAGTAGACATGTAGGCACACAATGTTTTTTATTTTTTATTTTTTAAAGTGTATTTTATTGATTATGCTGTTACAGCTTTTCCATTTATTTTTTCCGTTTGACCCCCTCTACGCTGTGCCCACCTTCCCTCCAGCATTCCCCCTTCACCTTAGTTTATGTCCATGGATCATGTATGTAAGTTCTTTGGCTTCTTCCTTTTTTATACTATTCTTAACATCCCCCTGTATATTTTGTTTCTACCAATTATGCTTCTTGATCCCTACACCATTTCCCCCTTCTCTCCCTTCCCCCTTCCAGCTGATAACCCTCCAAATGATCCCCAAATCTATAATTCTATTCCTGTTCTGGTTGTTTATTTAGTTTTATATTTTTTTGTAAAATAGTATTTTAATACAGTATTTTATTTATTTATTTTTAGAGACAGGGGAAGGGAGGGAGAAAGAGATGCAGAGAGACATTGATTGGCTGCCTCCTGCATGCCCCCTACTGGGGGCCTGGCCTGCAACCTAGGCACGTTCCCTGACCAGGAATCGAACCGGTGACCTTTCGATTCACAGGCCGGCACTCAATCCACTGAGCCACACCAGCCAGGGCTATTTTTATTTTTTTAGATTTAGTTGTTGGTAGTTTATGGTCATTTTAATGTTCATAGTTTTGATCTTATTTTTCTTAAATAAGTCCCTTTAACATTTAAGATAATAAGGGCTGGGTGATGATGAACTCCTTTAGCTTTACCTTGTCTGGGAAGCACTTTATCTGCCCTTCCATTCTAAATGATAGCTTTGCTGGATAGAGAAATCTTGATTGTAGGTCCTTGCTTTCCATCACTTTGAATATTTCTCGCCAGCCCCTTCTTGCCTGAAAAGCTTCTTTTGAGAAATCAGCTGACGGTCTTATAAGAACTCCTTTGTAGATAATTCTGTGTTTCTCTTGCTGCTTGTAAGTCTTTTTCTTTATCTTCAACCCTTGGCATTTTAGTTATGATGTGTCCTAGTGTGGTCCTCTTTGGGTCCAGCTTGATTGGGACTCTGTGCTTCCTGGACTATTTCTTTCTTCAAATTAGAGAAGTCTTCTTTCATTATTTTTTCAAATAGACTTCTAATTTCTTGCTTTTTCTCTTCTCCTTCTGGCATCCCTACAATGAGTGTTGAACCTCTTGAAGTTGTCCCAGAGGCTGCTTATACTAGCCTAATTTTTTTGGATTCTTTTTTCTTCTTGTTGTTCTGTGTGGTTGTTTTACTGCTTCCTCATGTTCCAAATCATTGATTTGATTCTCAGCTTTATCCATTCTATTGTTGTTTTCCTGTAAATTGTTCTTTATTTCAATTAGTGTATCCTTTGTTTCTGACTGGATCCTTTTTGTGCTGCTGAGGTCCTCATTAAGTTCATGAGCGTCCTTATAACCAATGTTTTGAACTCTGCATCTGATAGATTGCTTATCTTTATTTCGTTTAGCTCTTTTTCTAGAGTTCTGATCTGTTCTTTCATTTGGGCCAGGTTTCTGTGTCTCCTTATTTTGGCAGCCTCCCTGTGTTTGTTTCTATGTATTAGGTAGAGCTGCTTTGACTCTGTGGCTTGGTAGTGTGGCCTAATGTAGTAGGGATCATGTAGGGTTCAGTGGTACAGCCTCCCCTCTCACCCAAGCTGAATATACACTCCTTTTGTAGTTGAGTCTTGGTTGCTGTTTGCAGATTAATGGGAGGAATTTATTCAGGCCAGTCAGCTGCAAGGACTGGCTGTGACCACAGACTATCAACCTCCACCCTTCGTGGAGGATCAGCTAAGCAGGGGCAGGGTGGTGGTACTCCGAAGAGGTCTGTGGTTGTCTACTGGGTACACTGGCCCTGGAGTTTCCTGGGTGGTACAGGCCAAGTAAGCCCTGGCCTGGGTTTTGCCCGGGCCACTCTTCCTGAGCTATAAAGCAATTTGAGAAGGCTACTACTTGTGCTGGGCTTGGAGATTCCCAGGTGAAGCCAAACTGTGAAACTAATCTGGCTGCTGCTAGTGCCCAGCCTGGAGCTCACTGAGGCCAGCTGTTGCTTGCTTGATAGGATTTAGGAAGCTGTGAAACAAGATGCAAGCCCAGTTATTCATATGGAAAAGCAGCTTGAATGGGCCTATAAGTTGGGTGGGGCGGCATCTCTGGGGATCTCCAAGGCAGATTCGGACCAAACAGTGTTAGCCGGTTTGATGGCGTTTCAACTGTGGCACCAGCCAGCCAGCGCTTTGGCTCTGTTGGGGGAAGTCAGAAAAGGGACAATAGCCTCTGCTTTCCCCAATGCCAGACCCTTCAGCCTCTCCCAGGATGCCTCTGGTGCCCTTCAAACTGCCACCCTAGAGCTGGAGCTCAGAGGGAGTGAGTCTGAGTTGGTGAGTCCGTGTGTGGGTTTTTTAAGAGAAACTGCTTGGGGCTCCAGAAATTTCTTCCACTGACTCAATCCCACTGGTTTTTGCAGCCAGAGTTGTGGGAATTTATCTTCCTGGCACTGGAACCCTGGGCTGGGGGCGGTTTGGGGTGGGGCTGGGACTCCTTGCTCCCTCCTGAATTTTTAGCAACCATCTGTAGATGAGAGACTGGCTTATGCTGTGTTTGTGCCCCTCCTACCAGTCTCGATGGTTGTGGTCTCTTTAATTCTGTAGTTGCCAGACTTCCATTCACTTGATTTCTGACAGTTCTGATTAATGGTTGTTCTATATTTTAGATGTAATTTTGATGTGGTTGTACAAAGAGGTGACCCACGTCTGCCTATGCAGCAATCTTGACAGGAAGCCTCTCTGCACTCCCCACCCCCACCACCCGCCCAGCACACAATGTTTTTTAAAAGAACAAATGAATGGATGAATACATGCTACTATGTGCCAGTTACTTAGTATACAATAATGCAAAAAACTAGATCATGCCCTCCTCTAATTAACAAAGTAACAAAAATCTGTCAAAAAACTAGAGAGGTTTGTTTAAAGAGCTAGAAAGCAAGGAACATGGATATCTAAGCCAGCCTCAGCCTAGAGTAGAGTGAGACATTCAAGCTGGGTTTCCTGTAGGAGGTGGTATCTGAGTCTGCCCGAAGTTAGCCCAACGAAGGAAGGAGGAGAGGTTTGGAGAAAACCTTTTTAGATAGACAACATGAACAAGGCAAACTGTAGTCAGCTACTGTGTTAGATTTCACAACGCACCCATGACCAGCTAACTGCCCTTTCCTTTATCACTTCACATTCAACTACCCTTTTCCTTCAAACTCCCAACAAACTGCTGGTGTTTAAGTCTTGGTTCAGGGTTGGCCTCTGGAAGAACCCCATTTGAGACAGTGACTGTTACCCAGACTCGAGAATAAAAATGGCAGCCTTTGGGACATAGTGAAGCAAATCAGATTGGCTGGATATAGGATACAGGTAGTAGTGATTAGGTTTGATAGCAAAGGAATTTGAATTCTACATTAAGGAATTTGAATTGTTTCCAAATTCCTTATGAAATCTTTGAGTATGAGGATGAAGTAATCAAAAGGATGTCTGAGTATGGTGAATCTAGCCGTGGTGTCCAATGTTATTAAACTGGGGGCAGGCGGAGTGCACAGGAAGGAGACAGTTCCAACAGCAGTTAGGGTATGTTCAGAAGTGCGTTAGTGAGGTGGCAGTGAGCATGGAAAGAAAGGGAGAGAAAATGAGAAGGGAAAAAAGGACAGGATTTGGTGTTAAGTTCTGTGTGTAGAGGGGCCATGTGAGTTAGAGAGCAGCAGTATCATTAATAGAGATCAGGAAACTGAGTGGGATTTGGATTTGATGAGTTAAAAGACATTTGGATTTTGTGCCAGTGGAATGTCCAAGGAGAGATATTAGGCAGACAGCTGGAAATACAAGGCAGGAAGGATTTTATTTCAGAATTGGGGCTCTTTCAGATGGTGATACATGTGTCTGGCTATTTTGAAAACCCCAAAGAAATACTTGCTTTATACAATTCTTACAGCTCTGACCTGTGTGACTCTCAATACGGAAGGGTGAATGTTATGGTAACCTGCAATGATTGGCAGACTTTGCAGAAGCACACACACACTTGGGCTGTGGAGAGGCTGTAAATGTGCATAAGGGCCTGAGGGCCTGAGGGAAGGCAAAAAAAGCTAGGTTCTAACCATGCAAGTTCTTGAAGATACTGGGCAACCAGGGAAGCAAGAAGTCAAGTTCAAGGAGTTTGGCAGAGTTAAGGTGCAGTAGACAAGTTTGGAGTTTTGGAGGCTAAGATTTTGCCAAAGGACCAGCCATTTGCAGCAGAGCCCTCAGACTCAAAGGACTAATGTTATTTGCCTACTGTCTAGTTTTAAAGAGCGGTGCTGGCCACACACTGGAGGATATTATGAAGGAATCCATCCCTTAGGTTTTTCTTCTTTGGGCTGAATAAACCTCATTTCATTCTTCTCACAGGTCATACTTTCCATCTAATTATTTGTTACTCCTCTCTGAACTTTCTCCAATTTTCCTTTTAAAATATTGAGACCAAACCTCCAAAACACAGTTAACAACTGGCTTAGTTCTGAGCACAGGAAATGATTCTTTTTCTAAAATGTCACACCCCAGGGAACATTTCTTTGCAGGTTTTTCCACCTGATTTTTTATGCAACCATTTAGTGCTCCTCTTATCTAGATACCATACTAATTGGAGACAAAATGTGATTATAATGGAACACATCTTTTTCAATAATTTTTTTTTTGTTTTCACTTCAAACGTTCAGAGTTGGAAAGGGTATTGGCTCAAATCAGTAGATTACAAAATACTGCCATACTGCCAGTCTGGTTCTTTTTGTCCCATAATACAGCTCATGTCATGAAATGTATGAGGCAGTATCTTCACGCTTTCACCTTAATTTGCATTGTGCCCTGCTCATCCTAACAGATTAAACACTGGGCTAGCTAAAATGTTATGAGAAGTAATACAGAAAAATAAAATGTGCTTAGACAGGAGTCAAAACTGCAAGCAGGGGAGGACGCGCCAAAGAGCCGAGGGATGGCTGAGACATCTCCAGGAGTACTTTTCCATGTGGACTGAAGGACGGTCTTGTAAGGCACAGCCCCAGGTTACACTGCTGGGCTCCAATTTCGCAGGATTTACAAGCCATTACTGGAGAGAGTCTATGGCTCTCCTGGCACTGGAGGAAAAGGAAGAAATGTTCACGGGACAATAAAAACTTTCAGTTTGACGAGTAACAAAACAGAGCCTTTGTTTGGCTGGGAGAAGAAGCGTGACCCCTGAGTTTGACGGGGTGGAGGATGCACTTCGATGCCCGAGTCTGGCTAGGCGCCGCGCAGCCTAGATTGCTGAGGGTTTTCAGCCCTGACAAGGTAGTGTCCAGGTCCAGAGAAGGGACACGTCTCACCCTCGGAGGCTAACGGAAAGAAAGCGTCCCCCGGGGCGGGGGCAGCAGAGGTGGGCGAGGGGGAGCGCCGCTGCCCGCCAGCCGCCCGCCCGCAGACGTCCGCGGCTCCTCCCCGCTCTCCCAGGCCCACTCCCAAACCAAAGTGCATGCTTCCCGAGCGCAGCCAGGTCCCTGCGTGAGCCTCCACACGTAGCCGCAGACAGCTCCCTAAGGCGGCCGGCGCTGGGCAAACAAACCCAGACCTGCGGCGAAGGAGCGAGCGGAGGCGACCGCAAGGCCGTGCGCAGCCACAGCGGCGCGCCGGATCAGCGGCGGCCAATAGCCAGGGCGCGGCACGGCCCGCCCTGTCGCCTCCCCCTCGGAAGGCTATAACTCGCCCGCGGCGCCGGGTGCGCCTCCGCGACGGCCTGTTTCCCGGTGCGGGCTTGCTGCGCACATTTAGGCTGCTCGCTGCGGCCGCGGTCTCCGTCTGGGGCGGAACCGGGGGGCGCTGCGGGTTCTCGCGAGAAGTCCTGTGCTGCTGGGTTCTTGCGGGTTCCCTAGCCCGCGCCGGCCCTCGAGGGGCCGAAGATGGGGGTGTGCGCGGTGAAACCTCGGTTCCTCTGGCTGGTCCTGGTCATCCAGCTCTGGAAACCCTGCTTAGGTGCAGACCCGGAGAAGCTCTCCAACATCCCCACAGGTGAGCCCTCCTGCTCCCCGCCCCCCTCCCGTGAGGCTCGTCCTAGGGGGTAGTTCATTCATCCTTCAGCCCTTGGTGTGGGGCTTGCCAGGTGAGTTGGTGGGGAGCTCTTCCCTCCCCAGCATCGCAGAGGTGAGTGCAGGCTGGACGATCCCCAGGCCCGCTGATGAGAGTGGGGTGGACTGCTCCTCCGCCCTAGGACCACAGTGCTGGTCCCCAAGGGAGTGGGAGCGCCGGCCCTCCCAGGCTCTGGAGTTCTCTGTAACCTGACAGCGCAGGAGTTTTCCTCCTGCACAAGTCCGGGTTCCCGTTTGGTCTTGCGGGGCACTGGGTACCAACACTTTTCCTGCAACTTTCCTTTTTCCTCCTTGAGTTGGCATGATTTATCCGTGTTGGACAAGGCAGTACTCCTTCTGTGACCTAAACACGGGGCTCAGTGTACTTTCTGATTGATGGTGACACATTCCTTCCAAGCGCCCCAGGAAGCAGCCGGTAACACCTACCTCTTGCCAAAAACAACGCTCAAAACCTTGGTTGTTTTCAGTGAGGCCGCCTAGTTACCCAATAGCTTTAGGCAGCAGCTTTTTTCCTTGGGGATTTCGAGGGGAAGCTGTGGACACACAGATTCTTGCCTTAGCCGCTCTTTTCCTAAACCTGGTGCCGGTTCTTGTTTTCAGAAGCTGGAACTGCAGTTAATAGTCTGGTCAAGTTCATGTAAAACAAAACTTTTTACATTTAACTAGATTAAAGACAGTCTCACCACATGTTTGTCTGAACATATTTTACTGCCATTTGTAACAGATGAGGTGTCCTTGGAGTTTTCCAGTTTTGTGTTTTACCTCTGTGCTCGATTATCTGAAATTATGTCTTGCATATAAATGCCCTACTATACTTTAAAAAAAATTAGAATCACTTGACATTTTTTTTGGTAAGTACATAGGGCACTTTTCTGCTTGAATTTTTTTTAACACAAAGACAGAAATTTCTATTTCAGGCTTACACTCCAAAGTTGACCTTTTGGTGTAGAGCCTAGCTAATCCATGTAGCAGTAGTTTTGTCTACATCTTCAAGCGTTTCAGAAAACTTCAATGGCTAAGCTGGTCTTTCAATGGTCTTTCTTCATTCCTACTTTGTTAGCTTGAGAAACCAGAGTTCAGATGGATTTCTATCAGTTAACATGATGCTTTTTCTTTCTTTCAGATGTATGTGATGGCTTTCCAATGAATTTCTTTTTAAAAAGTATTTATTCATTTTAGAGAGGGAGAAAGAGAAACATCGATTTGTTGTTCCAATTATTTATGCCTTCATTGGTTGCTTCTTGTATGTGCCCTCCCTCACCAGGGATGAAACCTGCCACCTTGGAGTATTGGGAGGATGCTCTAACCAACTGAACTACCTGGCCAGGGCTGAAATGTATTTCTGAACCCTGTGTGGTTCTTTTAAATGTGAGCTGATTTTGTCCATAACTTTAAAGTTTTCTTTTAGTGTAATAGCTAGAACATAGGCAAGTAAATAAATGCCTTCCGCAAAGTTGGAAATGGAGACATTCAAAAAAATTCACCAGAAAAATGACTTTCTTTGCTAAACACTCAGGGAATCTTAGTGGGAAATAAAATAACCTCCAGCAGCTTTGCACTTTTAGAGGAACCTCTTTTAGCCTTTGTTTTATTTCACTTAATCACCAACACCCTTTACTTTTTATAGAAGGCATTTCTTCCTTGCTGCCTTTAAGTTTACAGACCAAATCATCTCTCCCTCCCCCCTTTGGCTTTTGAGTTTCATGGAGCTGGACACTAAAGTTTTCATGAACTATAATAACATCAGGAAAGGGAATTTCAGATGTGAATGATTTCCTTAGAAAATGACTACATAAAGCCTACTGCTGAAATCTGAGGACTAGTTGCTTTTGGTGGGTAGTCATGGGGAAATCAGTTATCACCTAAATGCAGGAAAAATATTAATTTGTAATAGGTAGAGACAGCAGTAGCCAGTTTGATTATGAATTTTTGTGGAGATGGATGTGATAAGCTAGTAAATATTAGATGGTACACTGCTTGTTAACGTGGCTAGAATCCTGGACTATATTCTCTCTCCCTAAAATATTTCAAGTGAAAACTACTAAATTGGAAATTCTTATTTATCTATGTATTGGGTTGGCCAAAAAGTCTGTTACTCTAGTAGTGCTTAGTTGTCTTTAACTTCATTTGAAACAATTTTGTTAGATTGTATTATGACAGCTGTCATATCAGTGTGCATTTAAAAAAGACTTAATCAAAATTGGTGAATTTTTGCACAGCGATTTCAATATTGAAGATGGAAGAAGATACACAACATTTTTGGCGTATTATGCTTTATTATTCCAAGAAAGGTGAAAACACAACCAAAACACGAAAAAAGATTTGTGCAGTGTATGGAGAAGGTGATGTGACTGATCAAGTGTGTCAAGAGTGGTTTGTGAAGTTTTTTGGTACTATTGACATTTTGGCCAAATAATTCTTTGTTGTGGGGCTGTCTTATGCCTTTGAAGATGCATAAGATGTTTAGCAGCACCCCGGCCTCTACCCACTAAGATGTCAGGAACACCCTCCTCCAGGTATGAGAATGAAAACGGTCTCAAAATGAAAATTAGCCAAATGTGTCCTGAGGGGTTGAAAATGACTGTAGTAGACAAATCTATGTGTCTTTGAAGCAATGTAGCTTCTGGTGTTACTGGAATGATAATAGCAACTCATTTTTGAAAGCAAATATTTATAGTGATTTTCTGTTTTTCCACTGTAGTAGGGAATGTGCTAGTTGAATCACATTAATCAGAGTTTGGAATATAGTCCTTTCCTAGCGTTGGCACTATATATTGATCAGAGTCGAACATTGCTTTTTGTTATATTCACTGGGCATTCTGCTCAGTGCTATTTTTATTTCTTTTTGGTTGCTGCTTTGTTCTTAGCATGGAAAAAATTCTAAACAAGATTCTGATAAAAAACAATAATTTTTCTCCTAAAATTATTTCCAGGATTTTTACCTTAAAATTATATCCCCATGGGAGCTTTTGTGGCAATATCCTCCTAATGAGTGTCAAAAAAAATCAGGTTCAGACCTTGCTTTATCTTTCCTGCACTTTTCTACCTTCCAGATGAGAGGACAGGAGTGGCTATATTCCTGCTAAGCATTTGCAAGCCGGTCTCCAGACCGGAATCAACATTTTTGTGTGTTTTCTGAGGCACCTTGACTATTTCATAATATAAATTGGGCAGAAACCAAGTTCTGGGCAAAAATGGAGGAAATGGTTTCAGATGTTTCTGTCAAGACCAGTATTTTTCAACCACGTTCATTTACGAACTCTTTAATTTACTCTGGCACATTTAAGGAGGGAAGGAGAGGTTTGTCCCTATCTGCTGATGTAAACCAGCAATTTATGGGGTGGAGAGAAAGAGCAAGGTCCTGGAGAAACCTCTGGAAGGAAAAGAGAGAGTCTGTCCTCTGGGCACTTTCTCTGCCTTGGGCTCCAGTCTCACACGTCTTCTTACCCTTAAACAGACTGTGCCTTTTATTTCATAGTAGAAACACAGACATATGAAACAGCTCTGGACGATGCTAGGATAGGAAATGAAAGTTAAATTGAGATGTGCTTTTCTACCCATCCTATTGTCTAAAGCATTTAAAATGATTATTCTAAATGTTGTAAGGATGAGAACTTTCAGACTGGAAGAGAGAACAGTGTCTTTGGAGAACAATTTAGTAATGTCTGGTGGCATTGAGGACCCTCGTACCCCACAACCCTACATACAGCACAGTCAGCCCTCTGTGTCCACGGGTTCTATGTCCGAGGGTTCCACGTCCTCAGAATCAACTGACTGTGGACTGGAAACTTTTTTTTTTTTCATTTTCAAAGTACTTTATTTTTAAAACAGGTCACAACACTGACCTTCTGGCCCGTTAATGCCAATGTACGAGCTACAAATGCTTGCTTGGCAGCTGAGGGGCACTTTTTAGTAGCGTTTGAAAACCGAGGAAAAATCTGTATAAAACAAGTAATCAAATAGTTTCCATGGGAACACAGATAAGTGTGACCCCATCTCCTAGCCTTCCATAATGTTCATCTGTGCCACCCTCCTTACAAAGACATTTCAAAACTAGCAATAACTAAGTTAAGTGGTCCCTTCCAATCCCGTAATTCAAGCTACCCTCGCAGTAACAGCTACAAGAACGGCATCCTACACATTAATACGAGCCGAGGCGCAGGCTGCAGTATTTTCTATCGGCAGGTGGGAATCCAGGGATGCAGAGGGCTGACTGCGTACATTTTTTTGTTTGTTTCACAAGAAAAGACTGATTTCATTTTCAAGTTTTTGGAAATAGTTTGCATACATTGTTGCACACCATGTTATGTAAGGGATGTGAGCCTCCACAGATTGTGGTGTCTGAGGGTTCTGGAACTAATTCCCTGCAGATACGAGGGACAAGTGTACTCTCAAATTTCTGTGTCTGCCTGTTCGTGAAATTCTGTTTAAGTTTAGCTCCCAGGAACTTCTTCCTCTTACTGTCTTTTGTTTGGCTCTCTTTTGAACTTAAGGCAATTGGTTTATACAAATCATAACTGCTTTGTAAAATAGATGTTTATTTTAATAAGTTATAAATTCTTTGAAGGAAGGACTGAGTCTTACTCATCTTTGTACTCTTCACAGTACCTTCCCTGTTTTTTGAACACAAAGAAGAGTCTCAATTTATTTTTCTTGAGTTTTTGACCCTCTCAGAGAAACATGAAAAGTGGTATGCAGTCAGTGAGATTGCTAGCTGCTCCTTTTCCCAGGATTTTAATTAAATTCGCTGAACTTTCTTTCTCTATCCTGGGGACCTATATTCTCCCGTGATCTAGCAGTTTACCTGTGAATCATCAGGTAAGTCCTTGTTTCTGAACTGTAGTTGAGACTCTTCTCCATGGTGTTTATATATATATATATATATTTTTTTTTTGGTTGAAAATACAGAATGCTTCACAAATTTGTGTCTCATCCTTCCACAGGGACCGTATTAATCTTCTCTGTATTGTTCCAATTTTAGTCTATGCACTGCTGGAGCAGGCACTCCATGTTTTATTTTTTGTTCTACCTGTATTGCTCATTTCTGAGTCACCTTCAGAAATGCATTCCGGGGGTTGGATACCATGAACCTCTTTTTATACATGGTGAAATGAGATTTGCGATGGTTATGTACCTTGCAGAAGATCACATAGCTGCAGAGCTACTCTGGAAGGGCTTTTGCCCTTTCTTCCAGCTATGCTCCATATCTTTCTTGACCTCTTCATTGTTCTGTTGCACTTTTAGGGCCTATGGGAAAGAAACAGACTGGTCATTTGAGATCTAAAGAAGCAAAAAGAATGTATTGCTAAAAGAGAAAGCACAGGCTTTGTAAGTTTATGAAAATGGTTGGGGTGGGGGGATAGGCATGAACTTTAGGTAAACTGTGCCCCAGGCCAGGGTGACAAACTGGCCCCCAGGCCATTCCTGCTGATGGTTTTTACTTTTTTTTTTTGAAATTTGTTTATTGATTTTAGAGGGAGAGGAAGAAAGAGAGCGAGAGAGAGAGAGAGAGAGAGAGAGAGAGAATGAGAAACATTGACTTGCTCTGTTTATTTATACATTCATTGGTTGCTTCTTTAAAAGATTTTATTTATGTTTATTAGAGATGGGAAGGGAGGGAGGAGGAGAGGGAGAGAAACATCCCTGTGCGAGAGAAACACCCATCGGCTGCCTCTTGTAGGCCACCAACCAGGGACCTGGCCTGCAACCCAGGCTTGTGCCCAGACAGGGAACTGAACCCGTATCCCCTCAGTTTGCAGGCCGGAGCGCTCAACCCAAGGAGCCGCACCAGCCAGGGCCATTGCTTGATTCTTGTATGTGTCCTGACCTGGATAGAACCCACAACCTTAGTGTATCTTGATGGCACTCTAACCAACTGTGCTAGCTAGCCAGGACAGTTTTTACATTTTTAAATAGTTGAAAAGTAGCAAAAGAAAACTAACATATTGTGACATGTGAAAATTACATGAAATTCAATTTTCAGGGTCCATAAAAGTTTTATTGTCTCCCAGCCACACGTATTCATTTACATATCGGCTGTGGTTGCTTTGGTTATAATGCAGAGTTGAGTGGTTACAAGGGCCATATGACCTTCAGGGTCTAAACTGTTTACTCTCTGGCCCTGTGCAGAAAAATTTTGCCAACCCTTGCCATAGGAGATGACATTCCCACTTAAGCTGTGGCTCACGTCCCTCCGCTGCTCCTGTGGAAAGAGCTGGACTCTGGACAGTAGCTGCTGGCCCTGGGCATTTGAGATGCCTTTTATTAATTGATTTATTTTTTAAAGTTTAAGGTGCGCAGCCTGATGATTTGATTTACATATAGTGTCAAATGATTGCCACATTAGGTTCAGCTCACAGCTATATTCTCATATAGACGGGACAAAAGGAAAAGAAAGAAAAGAAAAAAAAAAGAGGAAAACAATTTCTCATTCTGATGAGAGCTTTTAGGGTTAACCCTCTTAACAGCTTTTCTGTATGTCATGCAGCAGTGTTAGCTGTTGTTATCCCTGGTGAGGTTTGTGCCTTTTGCAGAGATCTGTTTTTCATTGTCGACCTTTGAATTCAAATATAGAGCTTCTGTGTTACATTTCAAACATGGAGCCTACTGCTAACTAGCCATGTACTTTGGTGTGAATAATGTAGTTATGATAAAAAATGAATAAAACACCCTGATGGCCACTTGGAAAGGAGATGCATATTTCTTTTTCAGAGCTTGTGTGTGTTCCAGAAATTTGATCTCGTAACTTGGTTATACATCTGTGGCTAGGTTCCTGGGAAGAAGTTTTTAGTACCTTTATCAATGAGTGTTTTTGTTCTTCAACATTTGCTGTGAATTATGCTAACCTGAGAAATTGGTTGCTTTTGAAGTGACAGATATTTTTTTCTATTTTACTAGTTTCCATGTGCTGTGTGTTTACTTCACTAAACTAAGCTGAAATAATAGAACTGATTTTCAGAGCAATTGAGATTTTAGCCAAGAAATAGTTACCCCGAACAGTAGAATGGGGAACGTATGTTATGGGGTTGTCTTTACACTATTTTCTAGCTTAAGGCCCGTCTGTCGCCTCCTGCGTTTGTGGTCGTGCCACTGAGCGTGGTCTGGCTGCACAAAACGGATGGCTGCCCTAGTAACGGGGTCACAAGAATGCCCCTTCAAAAAAATCCTGTTTATAATTAAAAAACACAGTGGCTTCAAATAACTTTCAAAGTTTCCCATTCAGGGTAACTTTAAAACAAAAGTCAAAGAGCCAGAAGTATATTATTTTTCTACCTAGAGGAAATATTTTCATTATATATTTTCTTTTGTGTGTTAACAGGGAAATTGACTTCTGGTATCAATTTTGTTTTTAAATATAAATCTTTATTTAAAAAATCCAATTCAGGTTGGTACATTTACATATTTAATTGCTAGGTTGATTCATAAGCATTTTTCAGGCCTTAATTTTATCAGTAGCAAATTGTAGCATTCTTGGGAAAATAACAATCATTTTTTATATCCATTGAAACATGGATATATCTTATTCTTAGATTTATTTCTTAAAGGAGATGCAATTAAGTGAGAAAAATGCTCCATTTGTTAGGTTAGAAATATACTTTGTTTATTGTTTCTATTTTGGTACAAGAAATTTAGTTTAAAGTTTTGTTTGTATAGGCTTAGAATTAAATTCTGTCTAATTAGGGAGAAAACTTTATTATTTTATTATTTTTAAAAAAGATTTTATTTTCAGAGAGAGGAGATGGGAGAGCGGGAGGGAGAGAGGAAGAGGAACAGGGATGTGTGAGAGAAGCCTAGGTCCGCTGCCCCTTGCTGGGACCTCAGCTGGGGACGGGCCTATAACCCAGATATGAATCACTGGGGACCTTTAGCTTTGTGGGAGCACGCCCAGCCAACCCACAGCAGTCAGGGCTAGTTAGGGAGAAAACTTTAAATAGTTAGCAGACAATCTTTGCTTGTATTTAAAGCACAGACAACAGTGAAATCTTTTCCGTTGCTGTGCCTTTTGACCTATACTCTTCTGACAAGGAAGTAACAGTTTCTGTGCAAGTTTCTGAGGGATGTGGACACTTCCGTCACCATGAAGACAGGCAGCGTCTGCTGTGTCTGAGGATCCCTCTCCCTTTTAGCTGGGCTCATATTTCTAAAGAACCACTGTATCAATAATCAGAGTTTTCACTAGAAATGAAAAGAATCTCACACTTAAATTTCAATGTAATTTAAAGAACATGCTTATTACTATAAACATACTATATACAACTTTCAATTCAAATAAGAGTTTTGGAGGACATAGAGCTAAAATGAGGGGCTAAGTGGTCCAGAAAAGTGTTTGTAACAAACATGGTTGAGTTTCCAAAGTGGGCTGGAGTTAAAATTGAATTCATTTGATTGTCATGTTGATTTTACTATTGCTTTTATTACTTTATATGCACAAGACATCTTGGTGTTTATTACAGTAGTGGCTCATCTGCCCATTTTCTTTAAACTTACATTCTCAAAATTTTAAAAGGAATTATACGTATTTTGTAGTTCACTACTGTTGTGATTTAAAGTTCCTTCCTGAGAGAAACAGACGGTTTGCTTCTGATGTAAGTGCTGTGGTTCTGCCCCTCTCTGCTGGGGACACGGTTTGGTAAAGATTCTTATGGCACCAGGGGACTTTCAAACACGTGCAGTTTTATCACTCTCAGCAGCACCCTCGGTCAGTCCCAGACACTCAGGGGCTCCAGGGAGGTATTGAATCTCTAGGGAGGTCTTGCCACACAGCTTCACCTCTGCAGGCAGGACAGCAAGTGGGAGATGTTTGTGGAATCCTGGCAGTTTTGGGTTGCTCGTTCTGGGACGCTGTTCAGGAAATGTCCCAGAAGTTATACTTCTTAATTCCAGTGACCGCCAAGCCCCAACACAGAGCCTGTTTCCATCAGCAAGGCACCAGCATCGACTGGTCTGTTTTGCAGGTTTGAAGCCAAACTTCATGGGGCCAGCCTTTGGGTGCTAATTACAGGTGCAATATGCCGGGCTACGAAGGGAGCCAGTTACCTTTAGATATTTTAAATGTATTCTCTCACTGGTTCTTTAAACATTTAATCATTTCCTTCCTGCTTCTAGTAGTACACTAAACCCCAGTAACTATTTTAGCGTCTCACAAAAAATTCAGCAAACACAGAATTTAAGTAATTTCTTAAAAACTAAGAAGGTGGGTAACAATTGGCAGGCAGGCTACAGTGTCCCAATTCCATCACCTGGGAAGCCTTAAAGAACTGTTACACAGAGGGCAAACCGGACCCTTGATGGGATTTTCCAGTCCTGCCCGAGCCAGCTCTGAGGCTCCTTGTCTTCAGAGGCCGTCTCTCTCCTGCTTGAGCCTTGCTGGGTCTTTCCTGGCCGGCAGTTGGTGCCACAGCTGTGACCAGAGTGCCCTGCTGGTCCAGACCCTGTGAAATTCCTGTCAGCCATGTCTAGAGAAGGACAATTCTCCTTTTCTTTTTCATTTACTTTAAACGGGTTCGGAATTTTTTAAATAGTGACTTCACTAGGTAACCAAAGGCAAAACAAAAACCTGCAATTGGAAAACCACCAAAGCAAAGAAATGAACAGGCTCATAAAGCAGAGACACAGTTCTCACTTTCCTCTGACTTTAGATAGAGAGACCTGCACACCTGGCATCCTGGGGAGTCCGCAGATTCTGCGTCCTGTTCAGCTTTTCTTCCTCCCTTCTTCCATCCCACCCCTCGCTTCCCACCACTTTCTTTCGCACAGACAGCTCTTTCTTCAGGCTTGGAGTCCAGGAGGTCCATGGGTCGATGGATCTTAATAGGCTATGAAATAATACAAACTTTGTGTTTGGTCTCTGCTCCCAGTTCTTGCTAATATTTGGTCTTTGACTTTGGTTCCTGACACATGGCTCTTAACACCTTTGTCATTTTTAAAAAGATTTTATTTATTTTTAGAGAGAGGGGAAGGAGGGGGGGAGAAAAAGAGGGAGAGAAACATCAAGGTGTGAGAGAAACATCAATCGATTGCCCCTTGCACATGTCCCAGCTGGGGACCAGGTACACAACTCAGCCATGTGCCCTGACTGGGACTCGAACAGGTGACCTTTCACTTTGTGGGTTGACGCTCAACCAGCTTGATCCCCACCAGTCAGGCTGAGCCCTTGTGATTTCTTGGGTGATAGGAGCATCTTTTGTTCTAATGAGACAACTGTTGGTAGGTTCTTGGATGGGGCGGGTTACTAGAAAGATTAGATGCATGAAACTGTCAGCCCTACCGACCGTCTTCTGAAGAGGGAGAGGGGTTAGAAAATAGGTTCATAGTTGTTCAGGTCCTTATGATGAAGCCTCTAAAAATCTCTGAAGTATGGGGTTTGTAGAGCTTCTGGGGTGTTGAATGCAATCGTAATCTAGGAGCATAGTGCACTCCAACTCCATGGGGTCAAAAGCGCCTGCACTTAGGATCCTTTCAGACCTTTTCTGTATCTCTCTTCATCTAGCTATTCATTTGTATCTTTTAAAGTATTCTTTGTAATAAACAGTTAATAGTGAGTAAACTTTCCCTGGCTTCTGGTGAGACTTTCCAGCTAATTATTGAACCTGAGGAGGGGTCTTGAGAACCTCTGACGTGTAACCAAGTCATATGGAAGTTGTAGATAACCGAGGACCTACCACTTGTGATTGACATCTGAAGTAGGAGCAGTTTTGTGGGACTGAGACCATACCCTGTGGGGTCTGCACTAATTCTGCTTGAATTGAATTGAATTGCAGGACACCCAATTAGTGTGAGTGAATCGGTCAGTGCAGGGGGAAAAGAGACAACCCCGTGTCGTTGTCAGAGGTACTGTGTGAGTAGTGGAGGGGAAACCTGACAGTGTTTTCCTAGACATAGGGGAGCTGGATGTTCTTACACTTTGTGTGGGGACCTGTCAGCATATCCCTAGCCATTAGACAATGTTTTGTCTCGTGGGTGAAAGTTTTTATGTATTTTTGCCTGTAAGTCTGTTGATATTGCTTTAATTCTTGGTATTGAGTTGCAATTTACATTTGCTTTCATGAATTTACATACTTTCATAAATCTACATTTATTTCATCAAATAACTTTAAAAATTTTCTGACAATTCATTTACTCTCTAAAGGTAACTAACAGTGTCCTAACTTCTTAGATACAAATATATACTAAGAATAATTCCCATTGTGTAATACTCTGAAGTATAACAATATTTCAAAATTTAATTCAGCAAGTGTTGATTTGATGACTAGTCTGTGTTCTGAATTGCCTTATATGGAGGAAAAATAGGAAAACAAAAGAAGACAAATAAAAAACACTCCAGGCCAAGTTTCTGCCCCACATTGAAACCCTAACTAAGATGCTTACAGGGGAAACCACTCGTATGTAAAGCTGAACAAGCCCGAGGGACCCTTACGGGGAAGCAGCCTGGCACTTGGGGAAGAGCAGAGGCATATGCACATCAGGAGACCTGGGTCTGAGTTCCAGCCCTTCCCCCACCAGCCTTGAGCCAGTTACCTCCTCTCTCCAGACTTCTTTGTAGTTTGTGATCTTTCTAGTTCTGTTATTTGATGTTCCTTGAATTCTAAGTGTCACGATGAGCAGTGGAGATAATGTGCTGCAGGAATGAGAGCAGAGGCCTTAAATAAACTTCCTGTCAATAAATTTGTCAGGCCAAAGGAAGCACAGCTACAGAGTTCTTTCATATTTTAATATTCTAGTTATTTGTTCAGGAGCCGGTCTTGGACAGACTTTGGTATTGCTTTGTTCCTAATTAGCTTTTGATTTAGAGGTAAGAAAGTAAGGCCAAGAATAACTCGAATAAATTTACGTTTAAAATTATCCCAAGTGTTTTAATATGACAGGAGAAAACAGTCTGGTGTTTACGTGAAGCTATTTTCCGTTTTCTGTGAGGAGTCGTGTACTTCTTAGTACATTTCAACATTATAAACTTAAAAAAAATAAATTTATATTTCTCTTGTTTCAGTCCTGACTGTTTAAGTCATATTGGTTAACAAAAATGATGCTGGTAACTCTTTAGAAATTAAAAACATTTTTTACATTAATGTGCAACAATAAAAAACAAAAATTAGGCCCTTCTCCAAATTGTTCCTGAAACTGTTATCAAATCTCCTAGGTTTACCTTTTAGTTGTATTAAATGTCGTTAAAGTGTGGTCGCATTTAGTCAACTCGGGACATGGTAAATGAGATCAGTTTATGGGAGAGAAGCAGCACTTGTGTGTGCATGAGCGTGTGTGTGAGTGAGTGTGGAACACAGAAGGGAGTTGGAATGCCTTCTGATTGGCACTTTTCTCTGATGTCCTGCCCTGTCTTGTCTCCGTGGCATTTTTCTGCCTGTGCTTGTGTTTCTAGAATGGGACACATCTCGTGAGTAAGACAGTCTGAGGCCCCGTTCTTGGAGGGACTGGTGGTCCCCACTGCCTTTCCCCTTCCCCTGGCTCTTTTTTTCCTTGCTGTCTGCAGAGGTAGGTAAAGTGAAGGAAGCAGTTCAAATAAAACAATTGGAGGGGGAAGAGGGTGCCTTAATTTTGAAAACATATACTGTTGTTACTTTTGCAAGTGTAAGACTGCTAGAAATCACAGAACCATTTAGTCTGGGTGTTGTTTTTGGAGATTAACTGTGATTTGTTGAATTAGCAAGTAAACGTTAGCAGGTGTTTCTCCTGTGGAGTAAGGTAAAAGAAAAGTTTATTTTTTTGAAATGCGTTTTTTTAACATTACATCACTATTTAATAAAAAGCACTTGATGTTTTTATGTTTCTCAGGTGTGAGCGTAGGGTTTTATTGTGGGTGTGACGTCTGGAGCAGCCAAGCCCCCTTCTCCGTGCCCAGTTGGGGAAAGGCTCTGTTTGCCCAGGGCCAGCAGCACCGTGGTGGGGCCACCCTCCAGGTGGATCTCTGAATGCACAGCTAAGACTTTCTTTCAGTTTGAGGTAAAAGATAAACTAGGAAGCCTACTTTAAACCACACACATAAACTTAAGAAATGAATACAAATGACACTTATGTCTCCTTTTCTATGAATGGATTGAAATTCTTGTAGTTGCAAAATGTAAATTTTTCTGAAGGAGTTCAGAAAAGTCCACATTTAAATTAGTTTCAAGCATACTTGAATTGTAGAAAATCCTTTTGAAAATGGGTTTTATTCAACGTGAAGAGGTGATGCTGTAGAGGTAAGTGGGGGTTGGGGGTGAAGTTGCGTACAAGCTTGTTAGAAAGTTACAAAATTTGTGATCTAAATGGGTTCAGATAGTTAATTCAGAAAAATCTGAACTAGCAGCCACTGCCCCAAATGCTGGTAAAGGGGAACTTTATTCATGTAAAATTGACATGCCCCAAGCAGAAGTGCATTTTGAGTGGCTCATGCTAGGGATTTATCGATCTGGGTTACGGTAACTGAGGGCACAGCATTTCATAGCTGTAATCAACAGTATGTCCCATCATTCCTGCCGTGCTACGACTCTCAGCCTGTGGTCCAGGGTGTGTTGACTGTGGCAGGATGTGCACACTGAGACTGTGTGTGGTACTGGACTTGCTTTCATCTGGTTGAAGGGATTAGCTCGTTGCCTTGGTGATCAGCGGAGGTTTATAAATATGGACTCTGACTATGATGCCAACCATGGATGTGCTCCATCGTGGAAGAGGTTCGCTTTGCATCACCTGGTGTTTTAGGTTGAGGTGCAAGTCTGTTGTGCTTTGAGTTATCTGGAAAGCTGTATTGATCCCACTTTTATTCTGAATATCTTCCTAAGAGTTTGAGGAAGATGCTACTTTGCTCTTCAGACCTTAGGGCAACTGCAGAGATGGTGTAGAAGAGAGTGTTTGCTTTCTGTTACAGATAGAGCCAGAGAGGGCTCTCTATACAGGAAAGGGGCCAGAAACTTCTAATTGTGAATTAAAGGTCTGTGTGAACTTCGCTGGCTTACTGGAGTACATGATTTATATAAAGGCTGGGAGCTCATAAACGGTTTGTGTGCTAGTTATGAAAGACGCCCTGTGGGAGACAGTGTGGGGCACTGGGTAAGGGGATGGGGTTTTGGAATCACACAGCCTGAGTCTAAATCCCAACTCTAACAGTTGTTTGCTGATCTCCCTGGAGCAAGTAACTTATCCTGTCTAAATTATAGTTTCTGTATAAAGATGATTGCCTCTGAGAGTTGATTGGAGGGATAAATATGACAATCCTAGTAAAGAGCTTAGCACAGGGCCTGCAAACAGAAGTTGCTCAGTAAGTGCTACTAACTTATTTTAAATAGTATACTTCTAATTGGCATTATTCTAAAGTGAAACCAAGAATATATGGAATTAATTTTTGTGTCTTGATTGATAATGGGGAGAAAAGTATAGACTGTCAATGAATTCTGAAGAATAAGTTGGCCCTCCATATCCCTGGGTTTCGCATCCATGGATTCAAGCAGCTGCAAA
>VMDR010011559.1:0-28235 GCA_007922815.1 Macrotus californicus | reverse complement strand
TCGGGCAGCTGATAGTGATTGGGAGAACTGTGTGAGGTCCCAAAGCGCCTACTTTGAAGGGAACTGAGGCATCAATTGTCCTATGTACAATATTTCTTGTATTTTATATTTTCTTCATTAAATGTCTCTACTTTTCAAATTACATGGCTGGATACCTTCTGGGCAGACCATACACACACGCACACACACATACATATATATACATATATACACATCTTACATGTATATCTAGATTTCAACATGAGTTGGTCTAGCTTTTCTTGAGGCACAATGGTGAGGTAGCTAAAAAAATCACACAATTTTTTGGAATCATGTACTGGATCCCCTACTTATTAGCTGTATAGCCATGGACACGTTATTGCTTTTCTTCTGAGAAATAGAGATAATGATACTTGTTCCCATGGTTATAATGTAATATATACAAAGTGTTCAGCATAGAACCTGGCATTTGTTTAAAAAAAACAACAAGTAGTGACCCTTCATTATATTATATACATTAAGTATTTTCAATTTTCCAAATATAAAATTTACATTATTAATATAATTTTAAGCACCCAAGGGGTTCTTGTGCCTCAGATGAGGATTACTGTCCTAAGTTTTTCAAATTTGCTTTATTTCCCAAGTGTGAGGGTTCACACTAAGTTTTATGCTTACCCAATCAAAAATACTACATTCTACAATTGTAATAGTTTCCTAGTAATTTTTAAAGCAACTTACTTGTTTACATATGCACATAGTATGTGTGTGTGTCTAATGGTTTTAGAAGTTGTACAAATACATATGGTGTAGAACAGAGTGGCATCAGATATGAGTAGAGCTTGCTGTCATTAATATTTTCTGACTCTCTTCTCTTTGTAATTTATTTGTTGAGAAAACAAACAGGTGGATTTTTCTGCAGGGTGAGCAGAGTCTAGAGTTTGTTGACTATCTCCTGTGGCGTCATTTGATATGCTCTTTAGTCAGAGCTAAAGGCTTCATTAGATTCAATTTTGATTATATTTTGCAAGACTATTTCATAAATGGTTTTCTAAGTTGGTAATAATTTATTGGGCATTGCAAAATGGTGACATTCTATTTTTACCATTCTCTCATTTATTAGGTGGATATTCTCTATAGAGAGAAATTTCCCATCAACTCTTTGATTACTTTGAATGTTTATACTGACAAGGCAGGATAATGGCTTGATTCTTTTTCTTGTTTACAGCTTTTAAAACAAGGGGCTGGTTTACTCACACCCCCCAGAGGTGTTCAGTCAGACGTTCCTATTGTTACCGTTGACGTCAGTACCGTGAATGTAAACACGTTGGATGTGCTTTAATTTTTTACAGTGTGTCCAGTAGGAGCCCATTAAAGTTGGCTCCTGAATTCTTTTTATTTTTATTATTTTTAACATTTTTTATTGTTGTTCAAGTACAGTTTTCTGCCTTCTACCCCCACCCCTCCCCACCACCCCACCCCTCCCCACCTCCCTCCCCTGTTTCCGCCCCCTGCCTTGTTATTGTCCATGTGTCCTTTATAGTTGTTCCTGTAAACCCTGAATTCTTTTTATATAATCCTCTTAGTGGTCTTTGATAGCTTCCTTGCTTCTGGTGTAATAAGATGTTCCAGATTCATCTTTCATATTTTCTGCTCTAGACCCAAAATCAATCATTTCTCCTAAGAATTTTGACTTCTTTTAGTGAGAAAAACCACAACTTATTGGAGCTACTCATTGCTGCTGGGTAGCTCAACTTTTTTTAGGCTAATTTAATGGATAGAGTTGAGAATGATGTATTTTTTTTAAAGGTAAGTCATCATACATTTATGCTGATCCTTCCATTCAAATTCAACACTACAGAATTACAAATCCCCTTTTAAATGAGAAACAGTTGCATAGAATCACACAACTGCAGTGAGCTTCAAACTTCATTTAAGAATACACAGATGAAAATAATACTATACAAATGTCTTTTCATTGCAAACTGTCCATACAAAGTAGAGGGTTTTTGCATTTATAAGAATTGAGTGCAAATGGTGGGAGAAGATTGGATTACCACAGAAATTAAAACCTCTGTAAATTATCCTACAGCCCTAGGGAGCCTGAAACTAGGGCATGGACCCTCCTGTTTAAGAAAGACTATCCCAGGCTAAATCTCTACATTATTCTCTGTGACTTCATTAAAGGTTATACCTTTTATCTTTTTTTCCATTAATCTTCTTATTGTAAAAAAAGATTTTATTTATTTACAATTTTTAGAAAGAGGGTAAAGGAGGGAGAAAAGGAGAGAAACATTAATTGGCTGCCTCCTGCAGGGATGGGCACATCCGGCATGTGCCCTGACTGGAATCGAACCGGCGACCTTTCGGTTTGCAGAATAATGCTGAACCTACTAGTCAGGGCCGCCATTAACCTTCTGAAAGTGTAGTGAGGCATTAAAGTAAAAGATCTTTTCATATCTTTGCTTAGACTGATTCCAAGATTATTTTTTCTTAGTAAACATTTGATAGGACTCTTAATCACTCAAGAGTCTTTTGCTGACTTGAAACCTGAGATTTTTTAAACTATCTAAACATACATGCACATATACCCATATACCCACACCTGCAAGTACAACAACAACTTTTAATCTCATGCACATAAATGAAGAGTTAGCCAGAGGCGAGGGGTTTATTCACTTTACAAAGTATTCACTTGAGTGTTTTGTCTGTAAAGCTAGATCCCCAGCTCATTTGAAATATGATTCTCTGTGCAGAAATCTGATTTGTGCACAGCTGCTGGAATACCTAAAGATGCAGCTCATCAGTTGTGCTGTGTTTTGGAAGAAACCACACCATGCTCAGAGGGTGCCAACACCACTCAGCTGTGGGATTTGCAGAAGGACATGTACCGTCATGATTTGTGAAATGTGTGCCACACCAAACAACACACTCAGCCTGCTTTTCCTGAATTTTCTTTTGTTCTTGGGCACCATTTTTGTCCTGCCTCCCCTTTTTGTATGTTGAACACCTCTTCTCTGGCTCTGTTGGCTCTATTTTTAGATCCATTATCTATTTTTCCTACTGTTTGTGATTATGATTTTTTAACATCATGATAATATTGAAGATCTTAATGTTTTATATCACTTTTGCTCTTATGCGTTTCAGGCCCACATTAAATTGACAGAATGTGTTATACACGGCACACACAGATTCTCTGCCTTAGAGCTTCTTCGCAATGTAACTGCCCCATAGCTTGGGTCTGCTGCTCCAGGGCATGAAAACATACTTTGCCCATTTTATTTATTTGGGCCAATGGTTTATCACCAAAGCAGCCTAGAGCATTGATTGAGTAATTTTCTCTTATAATGTATGACCTAAAGACGAAATTGCTGGTTCATTCATATTGTGAAGCCGAAAACTGCTGCCAGTGTCACCTTCTAAAATTAAGCTTCTGGTTATAATTAAGAGCTGCAGCCCTGGGGTATTCAGTGTTAATGCAGGCTTGCTTGTTGACAGGGAGAGAGCTCTAGAGTGTATCTTTTAACTCCTGTTCCACTAAGCCAGCTTGGAAAAGGTGAGGTAGTGTTAGAGAAACTTGTATTTGAACTTGTTCTCAAGGGCATGGTAGCAAATGCCCAAGTGGATTGAATGTGGATGAGGAGGAAACTGGGGTCATTTAAGAGAGGGGGTACCAGCAAGTCCTCCTATCCTGCAAGTTGTCTGGGGAAGTAACACGTACCTGAACGGAAGCAGGGACAGTAAATGCTGAGAGGGTTCGCGTCCCTCCCTCGGCCCTCCCAAAGGACAGAACGTTTGAAATGGAGTGCTCTAGGTGAGAGCCGAAGCCTTTTGTGCTGTTCTTTCCCACGTGTGAAGTGTTCAAGGTGCTGCCTTTCCTTCTTGCTTTGCACGGTCATATGTCCCAAAGCTCAGCTTACCGGTCAGCCTAGGTGCCAGCAGGAAACAATCAGATAATTTAGGAGGGTTTAATGAAGGGACCATTTAAAATTATATGTTCAAGGTTATGGAAAATAAGAGAAAGCAAAACACCCTGGAGCTTGCAACAGTGAGGAGCCTTTACCCCATGTCCCCACTGAAGGAAGATGATCAAACTCTGGAGAGAGTATCCGTAGCCATAAGAGAGGGCCACCTAGCAGGAGCTGCGACTTTCAGGAGAGGTCAGCCCTGGTGACCCAGCAGAGCAGGACCTAGAGGAATAGACACCCAGAACCCACTTTCCTACATCTCTCCTACTTCCGGCCATTTCCTCCCATTAGCTGAATCCAACCAGAGCCAGAGGGTGAGGAAGCCCACTGAGGCAGAAGGTCAACCTTCTGAACACAGAACAGAGAGAGGGAGAGTAAATCCGGAGAGGCAAGTGGTAAATATCTAACAACAAATCTCTCTCCTATCATGTATACAAATCATGTATGCAAGTCATGCATACAAATGTGGGTTGTTTTGTACAGGAAAAATGACAATTATGGACAAGTAATACAGATACCTGAGTTCAAATCCCTTTGTGAGTTTGAAGTGAGAACTCCAATGATAGTTGGACTACAAATAGTAGCAGTTGTCATCATTGTTCTTAAGACTTATTAGGAGCTTACTTTGTGCCAGGTACTGTTCTAAACACTTCATCTATATTAACTCATTTAATTTTCAAAACAGTCCCACGGGATGCACACTGTAATTAGTCCCATATTACGGTTGAGGAAACTGAAGCATAGGAGCATAAGGCATCATCTGCCCACAGGCTCAGGGCCAGGAAGCAGAGAGGCCGCATTGCAATCCAAGCTCCGAATGCACTCCTGCCCCACGCTGCCCCTTTCTCAACAGAGTCAGTACATAAAACACCAGGGGGGAGGAGCATGCAGTGTTCAGTAATGATGATTTGTTTCCAGTTGATTACTGGAAAGAGATTTTGTATGTTAGAAATCTCTTTCCACACTTGAGAATTTCAGTTTTGTAAGGCAAAGTCCATTGGTTTGTGGGTCATTAGCAGTGACTCCACCTAGAACAATTTAGTGTTGGTTTTTCTCCCCCCACCCTGCTTTTAATGTTATTTTTCTTTCCTCTGTTATTCAGACAGAAGGTCCTCTTTTTGGGCCTCAGAGGACAGTAACAATAGAGTAGTATCTCCGGCACAGGCTGGACAACTTGTGGAGGATAAACTATTTGGTCTCCTAACAGCCATGCAAGGCAACTGTTAAAATCCCTATTTTCAGGTGAGAAGACTGCATCCTGGAGATGTGCTTTCTGACCCAAGGTCACTCAGAAAGTGCAAGCCCAGGTCTCATGTGATCTGGCTCTATCTTCTCCACTATAGTGTCTCTGGGAGACTAAGTGACTTGACTTGGGCCAAGGCCATCAAGGCTGATGAATGAGCTTTCACTTAACTAAAGCCCCTAAGTACTTTTTTCCCTGAATACCTACATTTATGAGTCAATCCCAAGAAGAAAAGCTAAGGAGAGACCAGAGACTTAGGAGAAAATATGGAAAGCAGAAAGTGTTTCTGGAAAGAGAGCATGGCCACCTAAGCCAAAGGCAGCAGAAGTCAGATAGCTAAGGACAATTTGCCTTGGACTTGGACATGTGGAGAATGTTGGTGGCATGAGCAGGATCACTGTTAGGAGAAGGGTCCACTTGCAGTGAACTGAAGAGCCAATGGGTGGGTCGGGAGGCAAACGCAGCCATGTGGGCTCTTCCCTGGAGAAACTTGGCTGGGAGAGATGAGGAAGTTGAGTGGTAACCAGAGGTGTGGGGTGGTTCTCTAAAGACAGGAGATGATAGAATGTGTTTGAAATTGACAAACAGGAACCACAGACAGGAGAAGATAACAATGCAGCAGAGAGAGGAAACAACTGAGGATCGAAGTTGACTTTTTTTTTTTCACTTAAGTCTGGCCCCTGACCACACATCAAGGACCCATCTCCTTGATCATTATGCTTAGTCACTCTCATTTTCTTTCTGTCCTCCATGCTCAACTCAGTCCTGTGTTAGGGCCTCTCCTATGCGGTTCTCTCGCCTTTGGATATCTGGCTTCTCCTTAATGTGGAGATCTCAGCTAAAATGTCACCTCCTCAGAAAGGACTTTCCTGGCCACTCCATCTAAAGTAGTCCCCTGAGCCCTCCCCCCAATGCAACCCTGCGTTACTTCCTTCATAGCACATTGCCTCCTTCCAGATTGCTCAGAAGTCACCTTCTTGTTGGTGCCTCCCCTGACTGCCCTATTTGGAATTGTGACCCACTGCCCCTCCACACACTTCTAATCACCTGCGTCCTGCTCTCTCTCTCTCTCTTATTTTTAACATAGCACATATCACCTTTTAATATGGCATGGAGATCGCCTACTTTTTATGGCTTGTGCTCTTATCTCTCTGCCATGGTAGAATGTGGTATCTCTGAGGGCGGGAGTCTCTGTTTCATTCACTGTGGAGTCTCTAGTGTCGGGACACTGCCTGGCAAGGGGTAGGGTCTTACTAATATGTCTATTTGAATGGCTTAGCTTTGTGCTGTCTGAAATTACTTTGATCAGTTGTTGGCTTGCTTGTTAATTATTTTTCCCCCAACTAGAATGCAAGCACCAACCTTATCAGTCTTGTTTAATGCTATAAACCCAACACTGGAACTGTGCCAACTCCTAGTAGGTGCTCAATAAATGTTTGTTAAGTGATTGATGGTTACATTACCTAACTTGACTGAACTCCCAGAACTGAGACTCTTGAGTTTCCTGAAGCACAGCTGATGGGTGACTCCAAACCAGACTGTCAGTTTCCAGACTGTTGTCATACTTTGTCCCTCTGGAAATTTCTGGAATGTCAACATCAACATTAACACAAAATGTGTATTCTGGCTCCACCTCATACAATTTGTTATCATCATTATATGGGTGATATTGTGCCTATTTTACTTCTTAATACCTATAAGTGATCAATAACTATTACTCAAAAAGTAAAATTAATCTTGAACTATTCACATTAGAAGGAACCTCAGAGGTTACCTAAATCTGTAGCATATTCCATGGGGTAAATATTGGGAAGGGGCTGACATGACCATCAGTGGTCTAACCATAATGTGTGTAAAAATTCAGCTAAGAACTAAATATTCTGAATATTAGCTAGAGAACCTTGTTATAAACCAACTACTTAACGTTGACATTAAGTAAGTGAAGGAGAGGAACCCTGATGGAATCCTGAACATATACTGGTTGTATTTCAGGGTGGTGGGCACACAGTGCGGTGTACAGACCATGTGTCACAGAAACGTACACTTGAAATCTGTACGATCGTATTAACTAAGGTCACCCCAGTAAATTTAATAAAAAATAAAAATAAAGTAAGAAAGAATTATAGGTCATTGGTTTTCACTAGACTTTAACTGTACTTCTTGCATTTTATACTGCATATTCTGAAGTTACCTTTGGTGTAGTTTTATGCAAGCCACCTGATGTGGTTTGTTTTTGAAATTTTTATCCTACGAAAACAGCTACGAAGAAATCATTAAAATCTAAGAAGTGTAATTAAAAATTAACATAGGCAGAGATCAACACATGGAGTTTACAGCCCTGTGAACACAACGGAGAAGGCCACATTAGGCGTTCTTCCTTCCTATTCCAGAACTATGATATGCACTCGCAGGCACAGAGATTTCATGGAGACTTATTTTCAAAAACATGAGCTTTAGGCAGATGAAGACAAGTAGATCATGTCTCCTGTTCTGCATTTCCAGGAATTTTAAGTAAAGCTACTTAGAAGTTCCCTGTATAGTATAATAAGATTTTAGAACGTGTCACTGTGTCCGTTATTCTTCATAGTCTGTTAAGCTTCTCTGGTTAATAAGCTTTCTGTGGTAGCACCCAGAACATCTAAGAAGCTAATAGGCACCCTGGAGTGGCTAACACACACTCAGTTGGCTCTGCCTGGCACTGTTTCTTCCAGTGACTGTCTGCAGAGGAAGGGGGTTAGCAAAACGCTCCATAGCCAGACTTAGAATGACCCTTATTCCTTTTCAGGGTGGGCAGAATAGGACTTGTGACCCTCATTTCTTCTCTCAGTGAATTACTTTTCTGTTTCTGCATAACAGAATACCATTCACTTAGCATCTTGAAACAACATACATTTCTTATCTCATGGTTCCCCTCTGTCAGGAGACTGGGAACAATTTTGCTTGGTCCTCTGTGCAGGGTCCCACAAGACAGCAATTGAGGTGCCCACCAGGCTGGCCAGGGAAGAGTCTGCTTCTCTGCCCCTTCAAGTCACTGGTAGAATTTATTTCCTTAGTGCTGTGTGACTGAGGGCCCAGCTTAGCTGCAGACTGGAAGCCTCCCCATGGCTCTCTGCCATGCGGACTTCTCCTAAGTGTGCATGCTTCCTCCGCATGCATGCCAGCAAGGAGAACCCCTCACTCACAATGATGTCAGTAGGAGTCATGGGAGTGACTTTGCTGTGGTCGACGCTTAGGAGCAAGTCGCAGGTCTCACCTGCACTCAGAGGGAGGGGATAGCACAAAGGCATGAACAGGAGAGGGTGGGTCGCTGGGGCCACCATGCTCAGGGACCTGATTCCGACATCGGCTCTTTGGCCTTTTAGCCATCATGCCGTGTCTTTTAGCCAAGTGAGTGGTGGCATAAAATGAAGGAATGTGGGCTTTATTTTTTTCTAGTTGTGGGACTAATTTGTGTTCCTTTTTCAAGCTTCTTTGTGTTTGTAGGATTTCTCTTGGTTACTCTGCAGGAAAGGGGAGTCCCTGAGGATAATGGAAGGAAAACAGAATTTGCTCCTGAGGTAAGGGAAGTTTAGTTCCAGAATTTTTGGTGATTCGTCATCTGTGTTTCATGTGACATTGACACAGTTTTCACTTGGTTTTTCACTATGTCACCTAGGAGTCCTTGGGGTCACAACAACGAATGGACACCCCGATGGTACATGTACTGTCAAAGGAATCCTCGTCAGGCTGGGAGCTGGTCCGGGTGAACTCACTGAGCGGGTCCCCCACACACAGACTCTGTATGTGCTGTGAAATTAGAAAGTCTGCCCTTCCCATGCAGGCCAGTTAAGGAAGGACATATTCCCCAGAGATCTAGTTAACAGAAGAAATGTTTTTCAAAATCTGACTGAGAGAGAGAGAAGGAACAATAAAAACCCTAGGGTGAATCTAATTGCATTGAACTATAATGAACCTAAAGACGGTGTAATCTGATAACCAAAAAAAAAAAAAAGACCCTTTATAGTTTTTAAAAAGGTAATTTTGAGATATTTAAGAAATTCTCTCTCATATTTAAAGTGCCCATATTTTTGGTAATTATGTAGTTCTGTTTACATGCTTACTAATGACTTGCTTTTGAAGTACTTTAAGAAAGGCCCATAGAGTGCATCATCTTCTTTCAGGGTAGAGAAGCGGCCGCAGCGTGCAGCGTTGCGTGGAGGTTTTGAGTAGTGACTGGAAGGCACTTTTAAGCACTGACAGCCAGAATTACTGAGGTGGAAATCTGCAAAAGCAAAGGCATTATTTAATAATTCTGAATTCATCCAAGTTTTTTCCCACCCTGAGTGCTGTTATTCTCCCACTGGCCTCAGGATGATAAACTTTGGGGACTTAATGGCTGACTTTAGTAGGTAAATAAATATGAGAAGAGAAGTCATTGGCTTTTATAGATACTGGTATCCCTTAGGACATGAACAGAAAGTTATAATATTTCTTTCTTTTTTTAGGCTTTGAAAGCTTATGCTGCTATTCCATTCTCTCAAAGAAGTTGGGCCAAGTCTTAAAGACTAAATTCATATAAGTGGCCAAAAGTGCCGGATGCTTCTCAGAAATCAGTTGACAGATTAAGAAGGCAACATGTTTCATTTTTCCTCTTCCATGTATGTGAGGAGGTGCTTGTCTGTGCAGTTTCGCTTACATCACATTCTTACTCTCTCGTGTGTTATAGTACAATGTGTGGCTCCTAGTCCTTAGTGGGGAGGGCGATAACATATTAGAATGGAGAAGTATTGATCTGCATTTTGTTTACTGGATCCCCACTGTTACCTTTTATATCATCCTTTGAAAGCTCCTAACGCACATTGGTCAAAAACAGTTTATTCCTATACAATAAAGAGACCTCCATGGCCACAGTCTGAGTCGGTATGGCTGCTCTTCACTTTTCCGTAGATGTTGTGGCTGAAGCTCAATGTCATTGACATAGCCACATACATCACTGGTATGCTCGTTGCCCTTCACTGACCTTATAAGCTTGTGAACTATATTTAGAATCTACCAGTTGGTTCTAGAAAAATGTAACCTCATTGAAAGGCTCAAACAAACATTGGACATAACCTGGTACTTAACAAATTGCTTTTTCCTAGACCCAGAATCACATTGAAATGGTACTTAATATTTGAGTCTCCCCCAGTATCCAGGTTAATCCCCTTACCAAATAACTCAGACAAAACCTTTTCAGATGATCGGGGTGGCATCAGGATATACTACCCCAATAATGTTCTTAGGAATTAATCTGCTGAATTTGTTTGCGGAGCGTAATTTAGGCCATGATGAAACTCAAGCCCTGGAACATATGTTGCGCTCTTGTGTATTCAAGTTCATGGGTGTGCGTTGAGTCACCATCTCTTATCACTGTTGGGGTGTGTTTCAAACTTTTGTAGCACTTCTCTAAAATAATTACAGCTATTATTAAATTTTACAAAGAACCAATGAAAAGTTTGAATTATGTTTTAACTAAATTTCCTCCAGCAGAGGATGATAATTTAAATTAATTGGGTCTGTGAGTGACACATCTCTAAGCCCAATTAATATGCAAGCCCTGAAGTCAGGCAGCCTCACCATTTCCCATATTCATTTATCCAGGAAATATCTGTGGGCCTGCTATGTGCCAAGACTAGTTCTATGGACTGGGGATACCACAGTGGTCAAGAGAGACGAGACCCCTGTTCTTATGGGGCTCATATTCCATTTCAGAAAGAAGACAATAAGCAAAATATAAATGTTCCAGAGAAATATCAGCTAGAGATAAGTCCTATGCAGAGAATTAAATAATGCATCATGATAAGGGGTGATTAGGCAGCTACTTTACATTGGGTGTTCATGGAAGGTCTCATTGGAAAATACAGACTTTCAGTGGTGATCCCAATGTCATGAAGGGGCCATCCTGGGAGAGATGAGGGGAAAAGGCGTTCAGGCAGAGGGAACAGCTGGTGCCAGCCTGGTGTGCTTGAGCCTGGGGGAAAGGCCTCTGTGGCAATAGACAATGCGAAAGGGAAAGGTGACCCAGTATGGGGCCCAGGCTGTACAGAACCCTGTAAGGCAGAGAGTTCAAATTTATTTTAGGCACTGATAGAACCAGATGTACTTGCAATGTAAGCTCCATGAAAGTTGTATGAATGTGAGAGAGCCACTAGGAGACCTTTGCTGTGGTTGGTTGTTAGCAATTACTGATCTGTGACAAAAGCTGGCCATGGCCTGTTTTTCCTTTGAAAAATGGGAAGAAGAACCTGGAAAAATGTGTCCCAGTTTGACAGGAGAGAATCTGAAGCATTTTAAATGTACTGTTGTTGTCAATTTAAACTCAGCTTCACATCTGTATTTCTCTACATTTATGAAAACTTAAATTGTGTAAATTATGCTTTGTTTTAAAGCCCTTGATCAAGAACCAAGTTTTGGTCACACCCTTTTAATTTCATTGGGAAGACTGATATCATTTCTTGGAAATCTGACTTCAGTCGGTTGCTCTCTAGAATTCAGAACACATTTATCCTTCCACTGAGACAGGTCTAGTTCAAGAGAGAATCTGAGACCAAGTCTTTTGACCTGCTGGGCCCCTGACCTGTGGGGTGACGTTGAGGTGGCTACGTTCAGCTTCCAGTGATGTCAGCGATACGACTGAGCACTGACCCTCCAGCTCTCAAAGAAACATACTGTTTTGTGGGTATTTTCCTTAATAATTAATAAGAGAAGAAAATTAAAGAAATTACTGGAACTATAAAAATTGTTTCAAAATGTGGAATGTTTTTCATTTGGGATCTTGGTCTGAGAAAATGGTTTGGTTTAGTAAGAATGAGCATTATTCGCTTTGTAAGTGTGTGGGGTGTCCCTCCCCACCCCCCATTCATCCTTATGCAGAGTGGATGCCATTGAAAATTCACTACGTTGCAAATTCATGTTGATCTGTATTATATTTAGAGACCCTTTGGGTTTTTTTTTTACCAAAAACTGGCTCAGACTACACAGTATCCTAATTTGGGCCTCCAGGAACTTTCTCTTTCAAATCCGGAATCCCTCAGAAGCAGTTTGCCAGCTTTTTCTAAATGTGGTTTATAAATGGGTGAGAGTGAAAAAATGGATTATGGTGATTTATGTTTTACATTTTATGTTGCTTTACATTTCTAAAAGTACATTCACACCTACCTGTGCCACTCCCAGGGTATCACATGAGGGAAGTGTTATGACACACGAAGGGGAACCAGGAACATCAAGGTGACCTCCTCAGACCACACAGTTGGCAACAACAGAGCTGTCCTCCAGTTCTGCTTCTCACTCTGTGAAGGGGGCCGGGCTGCGTTCCCCACGGGCATCGGAAAGGCCAGGGAGCCTTTTAGTATGCAGGTTCCAGGGGGCCCCACTCCAAATCTGAATCAGACTCTCTCAGTTTAGAGTCTGGGAACCTGCATTTTTTAAAGCACCCCTCCCCAGTTCAATTTTACATGCAGTAAAATTGAGAACAATTGGCAGATTTAGCCAGCGTCAGCCTTTGGTAAAATGATGAGTTTGGGGCAGATTGCCTGTGACCCATCTACTTGCTACTTTAAATCTCGGTCTTCCCTTCAGGACTTCAAGCTTACTCCCTGTTTTCTTTGATCAAATCCCCTCTGAGGAGTTGTACAAGAGCTAAAAGTACTACTCATTCATAGAATTTCTGCCTTTCAACAGATACCAAGTCTTAAGCCAAAAAAGAAAAGGAAAGAAAGAAAGAAAAGAAAGAAAATCTGCTGAGGAAGTGGAAGAGGCATGTGGGAGTAAGTAAGGGAGCAGGAGGCCCCCCCCTTAAACCCGCAGACTCACCCTTACATCATCTTTTTCACCAAAGTCTCAGGTCAGTTTTGAGTGCAGCACTCACCTACAAGATGCACATTTCAAAACAACTGGAGGTTGAAAATGTAGGTCATTGTGTGGGATGCCCATGAGCCTCTCTCGAACTTGCTGTTTGCTAGATTTTTCAAGTACAACTTGGCTGTTTGAGCCCAAGATCATTTCAGACATTGGCCCTTTAGTGGTAAAGCTTGGGCCTTCTCTTTCTAGCGGGACCCCCTTGGAGAGTCTTTGCAGAGGACCCCTGGCTTTGCCAAGGGTGTAGACACTCGCGCCATGAGGTCATTGTTGCAGACTCTGTTGCTATGCACTTGATTGCCAAAATCACAGCTGACCATGAGCTGCTTTCCAAGCATTAGAGGAGGTTGTCGTTGAGCAGTTAGGAAAGCATATCCAATCCCTTCCGAAAGTCACAGGAAGAAGTCTTTAGCTTGGTAGGCATTTAGTTCCTGGGCTCTGTAAAGGTTGTTCCCAGACATACAGAAGAACGTGTCTCAAGAAAAATCTGGAAGGCTGTTTTGTATAAAAAGGTATAAAAGCAGGCTTTGGTTTCATTTGCACTGGCCTTAGAGGCTTCATTACCGAATGACTCCACAGGCCAGAATCATCTGTCACTTGTACTTCTCTCTACAAATGGAAGAGCTCATGAAACCTAGCCATGCCTACCTATCCTTGGAATGAACTAGACCCAGACACGCTTACCCACATTTGGGGATTAAGCCCTCGATGTATGATTTATTTCTTTGTTTTACTTTCTAGGGGTGGTTTTGCTGGAGGAGACATCAGTGACAGGTGTAAGCCTTGCAGAGCCTTTACTGAGAGGTGGGAAAAGTGCGCTGAGGCTGGGCCCTACTTTCATCCTCCACAGGAAGGGAATTGATTGAATTAGTGGGTCCCAAGTGTGGATGGTGTCCCCAGATTCCTGGGGCAGTCCCAGACCTAATGAAACAGAGTCTCAGAGTCTGGGCCATAGGAATCTGTGGTTTTGGCAAAGCTCCCCAGGTGGTTCAGTGCTTCTCAAGTGGGGTGGTCACTGTGTCAGGTGATTAGAACCCACTAACTCTGATGGAGTGGGCGGCAACATCTACCTTATTTATGAGGTTGCCATTTGGGACAATAAAATATGGTTTATTCTTAATCATAGTCAACATTGGATTCCAATTAATTGCTTTGTTTCTGCCAAACACCATGGTTTATTCACTAGTAGAAAGCAGACTAAAGATCAATTTGCCTGCAAAGCCTGCTGAGCCTAACCCACTCAAATTTTCCTATTATATTCATGAAAAATAGTTGTAATGATGGCCAATAGTCATTTAGTGCTGTGTGCCATGTATGCTTCTAAGTATTTGAGATATATAAACTAATTTGATCCTGACAACCACTCCATGTTGTGGGACTATTTTTATAACTTTTGTAGACAGAATAAATAACTTCCCATGGTCCTATGGCTAATAAGTAGTGGAGCCAGGACTTGAACCTGAACAGTCTGACCCAAGAGTGACACACTGGGCCCTGTGCTATCGAGCCTCTCCATGGAGGAGTGGTTGTCACCGGCTTGTCTGCTTTCATTCAGGATTTCCAGGCTGGCGAGCTGGAAGGTTGGTTGGGCATTACTCTAGGAAGAGCGGCAAAGGACTCACTGGTTTGCCTGAGACAGGTCTGTTGGGCAAGCTGAGTTTGAGGAATATCATGGACATTGGCAAAAGTTGGGTCTCTCACTCAGAAGAGGAGGCATGACTCAAAAAGCAGAGTGGGGAAGTACCAGAAGAGGCACGGACGCCGTAGGCAAGGAGCAGAGTGCAGAGTGCCAGGGTGGACAGGGAGACAGCTAAGGGCCAAGGCACGGTCAGAGCAGGAGCAGAAGAACCGGGAGACTGCAGTTTCAGAAAACCAAGAGGACAGATTTTCTTAAATTAAGGAAAGATAAACAGTGCTGAGTAATACAGCGTCAGAAAAGTGGAAAACGAGAGAGAAAGCTAGTAGATTGGGGAACTAGGCCTCATTGGCAACCTTTCGGAGAGCAATTTTAGTGGTGTTGAAGACCAGATAAGGTCATACTGTATGACACAGTGTTAAGTGCTGTATTTAATTAATTTGTTCAATCCTACATGAACTTTCAGTTATCTGTAATTAAGCTCACCTTGCTAGTGATGATGGCAGCTGCCATTTGGTGAGTGTTTACTCTGTTCCAAACACTGATCATTACCAAAAGTCCTACCCATCCCCGTGTCACAGACCAGGGACCGCAGCCCTGAGGGGTTGTGTAACTCGCCCTCCATCTCACAGTTAGTACCCGGCACAGCCCAGACTTCATCCCAGATCGCGTGTTAAACCCAGCCGTGCTGCCTCGCTCTGCCACCTGTGCCCTGCTGCTAGTTCAGCCTTTCTGGACCTCACTGTTGTTTACCCACACAGCCTCTTGGTGTGGCCAGACTGGCCTGAGCCTGCACACTTTAACCCCACCCCTGGGCATTTCCACTTGAACATGGAGGAGGTATAAAGGACCAGGACAGGGCCCTGTTGCCACTTTCTGACCCGGGGGGTTTCTCCTGGCCAGCCATTGAAGGAAGAGGGGGTAGTTGTCTCACTCACAGTCTCCAGGGACATTCTCTCTGTCTCATCCATTTTCTCAGCTCAGCATGTACCGTCAGCCCTTCATTTTCTTCCCGAGGTCTGGAAATGTCGACTTACAGGAGAAAGGGGACTAGAACTTATGCCAGGCTTTGTCCTGGCTCACAGAATACTTTTCTAAAACCCAGCACACCATCCTCAGGAGAAGTTGCAAGCCACCAGTACCAACTGCCAGATCTAATTTGGGGAGAGAGAGGAAGGGGCAATGCTAGTAACAAGGACCTAGTTTTGCAGAAGACAGACAGGGCTTTGAGACCAAGAGGTCAAGAGAAGACTGTTTTCAGTTCAGTATTGCTTGTTTTCCGACATTTGGAATCTTTTTATTTTTCCTAATGCTCTAGAGAGTTCATGTAACTTTTTACACGGAAATCCAAAATAAGATTTTTTTGTCAGGAAATTCTGGGGGCTGTGCAAAGAAGGAATAGAAACGTTGCCATTTATGCCGTTGGGCAGAACAGTGCGTGTGTGCCTGTGTGTTTTCCATGCATTGCGGGGCTGCCCCTGTGCCCTGGCAGCGGGTGCTTAGGTCAGGACACTTCCATGAAGTCCAGAATCTAAGAGATGAGGTTGTGTAGGGCTCACACTTTTTATTAAAGTAGGTTTCATTTTGTAAGCAGGTTAAAATTTCATCTTGGCTTTTCTGTTTGTTCTAATCTAAGCACAGGGGAGATGGGAGGAGGCCTCTGTGTATGTGTGTGTGTGTGTGTGTGTGTGTTAAAGGTTTTATTTATTTATTTTTAGAAAGAGGGGAGGGGAGGGAGGAAGAGAGGGAGAGAAACATCCCTGTGTGGTTGCCTCTCGTGCGCCCCCTGCTGAGAACCTGGCCTGCAACCCAGGTATGTGTCCTGACTGGGAATTGGACCAGTGACACTTTGGTTCTCAGGCCAGCACTCAATCCACTGAGCCACACCAGCCAGGGCGAGGCCTGTGCTTTAATAGCTAAGAGATTTCGTTGTGCTCTCTGGGATGATGGTAATAAAGGTGCTGGGCCTTTGTATGGCTCTTGATGGTCAGCAGGGCTTGCTCATGTACATGATTTTGTTTGAGTCTCATGACACCCAAGTGAGATCAGAAAGAAAGAGATTAATTTGCTCTTCATGGGCGAGGGAGTAGAGATTCAGAGAAGTTAAGCAATTTGTGCAAGATCCCAAAGCTCGTAAATGGTAGGGCTGAAGCAGCAAACGTGTTTGTACTGTGTACGAGCCTCATATTTCCTTCCCTCCTTTATAGGGAACTCTCCAGTAGCTTCACTGGCCCTCTCAGCCTATGTTTCTGAAGGAGTGTCATGATACAGGTTACTTTCCATGACCATAATTCCTTTTCTTATGGCTCTGTAAGATATAGATTTCCTTTTTCTCACCACTGGAGTGGAAACTTTCAAGATTTAAATTTCTTGTGAATTGCCTCAAAGCAACAAATCCTGTGCTTGTGTCAATAAATGTTGACTGGCACACTTTTGGAGTCCAGCATGCGACTCAGAACTCCCTTGGATAAAAAGGGGACCAGAATGCATCACATACCTGCCATATGCTGAGCACTTTGCTAGCCACTCTACAAACTGCACCCCAGGTAACTTTCCCACAGCCCTTCAGGATAGATATTGTTACCCCCGTTTTGTACATGTGATGCTCGGAGAAGTTGAGAGGCTTACCTGAGTTCCCCCAGCTAATTGGTGGAGAGTGAGGATTTGAACCAAGATCTTTCCAGCTCCAACATGTTTGTATGTTTTTCTCTATATAATATATACTTAAAATCAAAGGCTAAAAATATTTGCTAGAAGTTTCTTTTGACAAATCTTGAGCCTCAGCCTCTCTTGTGTCAGTGGATCTGCCCTCAGCCTATATCCCCTTCCGCCCTGAACATAAGTCACACTTCTCCCGCTTCTGGGGTCTATCCGGTCTCTCCCTCTGCCTGGTTCTGCCTGCCCCAGCCCTGTGGCCTTTAGCCCAGATCAGCCTCAATCAAATATAACTGGTGAACCTCCAGTTTCGTTTGTCTCTTTCCATAGAATGGATCATATCCTTCCCCTCATCATAGTTGTTCAAATCCCTGCCTTAAACTCCTTCTACACTGTAAATTTTTAGGGGTTTGGAACTGATCCCACTTGTCACTCATTATCACAGCATCTGGAACAGTGTCTCTTACACATAGCAAGAATACACTGTATCTTGAGTTAATTAAATTGATTCAAGAGAGGCTGAGTGGTTCCTGGAAAAGTAGCTGGTGCCAGGCCAGCTGCTCATGTTGAAGAGTCTGAGAGGAACAGGGGAGGCTGCACCAAGCTGTTACCTGTGGCTGTGTGCTGGTCAAAGAGCCGGAGCTCTCTTCCAGTCTTCTGAGCCCGCACTGGGACGACTGGTCCCGGGAGGACCGATAAGTAGCATGCGCACTGCCATTCCTGCCTTCCACGTACTCTAACAGACACTACCGAGCAGTTAAAGGTGACATTTAAAACATGTGTATTTGCTGCTTCTGAGTTGGTCTGTCTGCAGGTGTGTGTGTGTGTGTGTGTGTGTGTGTGTGTGTAAGCTTTATAGTAAAACATCTGGAACTTAGAGCTTTAGTATTGCCCGTTTTAAGTACGTCAGTACACACCCAGATGTGATCTTCTCACTGACAGGAGAGCAGGATTCAAAAGAAGGGTAGTTGCACATAGTGTGACCGTACTTAATACCACTGAACTACACACCCAAAGTGGTTAAAATGGTAAATTTTATTTTATATATATTATATAAATTTTTATATATTATATATATTTTTATGTATGTATCGTACCACAGTTAAAATAAAAAGAGCGGAGGTCTCGATTATTTGGTGTTGACCTTTGCGTGGCTGAGCAATAGAAATGGGGAGAGTGGAGGTATAATCTTATTTCTCCTCCGTTATGCTCTCATGTTCTCAACCATTTCCCAAGCCTACAGTAAATATGTATCATGATGTGGGTTGAGTATTGTTAAACCATATTGCTGGTTCTTAAAGTGGGGCTGAGGTATAGGAAATAGTAAATTTTTGTTGATAAGAAATATTTGAATCTGGGAGGGATATGCACATGCTCACTAGATTTGGTTCCATGCTTGCTCATCCAGTGTAAATATGGCTGCTCAGTCAGCTTCTACGCTGTGGCTTCCTGGTGGTGGATGAGTCCCCTCCTCCATCAGGGTTAGGCTCTCTGTAGTCAGGGTACAGGTCAGTCCCTAGAGTATGAACCTCATGAGGCATGAATCATCGTCACTTTTATTCAGTATCATTTCATTCCCACTCCCCAGTACAATGCCCAGCAAGACATAAGCATAAAAATTAACAAAACGTTGTCAAATGAAGAAGTTGACTTGACACCTGATTGGTTTTTATATTCATTACAGTGCCTGGCCTACTCTGTCACACATACAGGCCATGTTTACAGGTCAAACCCATGTTGTGGTTAAAAGCTGATTGCATGCCACAGTGGACATCACTTATTTGCACATAAGACGGGCTAAGTAAATACTAGTTATTAGATTATGTTGAGGAAACATTAAAACTAACAAAGTGGCACAACGGTGGAAAAACAGCCACATCCATGAAGGAGGGACAGGGGAAGATGGAAACAATAGTTGGGGCTCAAAGTTGGGAAGGTGTACCTGATGGGAATATGACCAAAACCCAAGTTCTCAGCGTGGATGCTCTGTAATTCAGTTTGCTTCGGGTCATAGCACGCAATTATCTCCAGGTCTGCACAACTGCTTCTCAGAAGAAGCCCCAAAGGGGGCCTCTTGAAGATAATGGTGCTTACATGTTCCTTGGTGCCCTCTTTCTCCTGTGTATGCTGAAGTAGCGTGTGGGGATACCGTCTTCACGGGAACCAGTGCCTCAAGTAAGACTTGTCCAGGGAGTGGCCCACCCTTGCTTCCCAGTCTGTCGCGGCTCTTCATCTCTGTCTTTCCCTCCTAGCCCTTCTGATATTCTGAACTTGGCTGTGAGTATTGGTTACAGTCCGCTCTCTGATCCACCTCCCTGCCCCCTTTCCTTTAGAGTAATTTGATGATGGTATACATGTAAAAAGTCCTTTCAATTAAAAAATAAAAGAGAAAACCAGATGAATTAAGATGTACCTGATCTTGTATGGGTATATGAATTCATCACTACAGCAGTCTCCACCTAGATAAATATTTCTATTTTTCACTAGAGTTTGCAGCCACCAGTGCAATTATTACAACTTAAAAGGTTTTGTGATTTCTTTTCCAAGTGTGTGGTGCTAAGTGTTCTTGGGGGGATGCCAGTGAGTTGTAGGGTCGTTTGTGGTAGGACATACTCCCAGTTAAGTGATAATCTACCGTGGCCAGAGTAACCTCAGAATAGCAGATGTGGCTTGTTTCTACCCTGTGCTACCTTGTCAGTACTAATATTTTCTAGGCATAATCTAATAATAGTAACTAATATTTATTTAGTGCCAATTGTGTGATAGGCACGTGGCTAAATGCTGTACCTGCATGACTTCACAAAGGCCACTGGCAATGTTCCCATTTTACAGACAAGGAAATTGAGTCTTAAACCATGTGTTAGAATTTATCCAAGGTCAAACAGTCAGTAAGAGCCGATCCTGAGGTTCTAACCCAAGCAGTCTGAGTCAGAGGCACTGCTCTAGCCGCCAGCGAGTACTGTTTTCCATGAGGCGTTGCTTGGCACAAGGAGACCAGGTGTTGTCCCATCAATGTTTTACATTAGCAAGTCAAAAATCAGCACAAAATACTTGGGGGAAATGGAAGAAAGTATGTGGTTTTACTTACAGTGCATACTTCAGCATGGTACTCAAAGAACATGGGGTAAGGCTTAGCTTTGAAGGTTCGAGGAAGTGTGAATTAAAAACTACAAATGTCCCCTGTTCTAGAAGTAAGTGTAGATGCTGCTGCGGCAGCTTCTCTCTCCTCCAGCCAAAGGAGACAATCCCAGAATAAACTGAAGGCCAGACTTCTCATTTTTGAAGCAAAGAGCATCCTGACCGGGATTGTCGGGCTTTCTTTTAAAGAGCTCCTACTATGTTTCTTAGAAACACATGGGGCAGCACCACTTTGTGTTTTAATTGACCCAGGTGCCTTCAGGACAGGGACTATTCTCTTCATCTGTTGTCTCACCACTTGCCTTCTTGTCCCCTCCACTCCATGTGTCACTTCTTTTAGGAAACAGCATGGCCCAAACACAGAGTAAGGGCTTCAGTTGGGCAGACGTGGGCTCAAAAACCAATTTCCCACTCACTCACTGTGCGGACCTGGTTTAAAGTCTTTGAGCATGTTTCTTTATCTGTAAAGTGTAAATGATGCAGTGAAGCCCATCTCGTGGCATTCTCACGGAGTTTGAACTAGGTAACGATGTCAGGCTCCGGCCACAGTGTCCGCTGGCCCGCAGCCGGTGCTGATCTAACATGTTCTCGGTCCTCTCTTTCCTCCCGCTCTCTCCCACTCCACTGCACTGCCATGGGCTGGTGTTGGGTTTTGTTCATCCAAACCAATTGTTTGCCGGGTGACGGCAGGCAAGGAGCACTCTTTGCTGCACTGATATTCTTCAGAAAGACCAGTCCCTTTGCTTGCGCACTGATGCTTTTTTTTTCAGAGGGTTAGATATAAAATCTAGTGAGGATACGTGTCTATTCTTCTTGTGTATATTTATAGTTGTTAAGCTCATTGGCAGGACTCTGTTCTTCCTTCAGGTTCTAGGAGACTGAGGAACGTGGGTGTAGTTCTTATGGTTGCTGCAGTTCCCTTTGAGAATTTGCCATTCATTCCCTCAGTCAGTCAGTCATTGAGTCAATATATAATGAGTGCTTACTATGTACTCTGCTGAGTGCTGGGAACACCGTATCAACGAGCAGACCCCAGCCCCTGACCTCATGGAGCTTGCAATCCTAGTGGAATTCATTTTGATAATAATTTAACAACAAGCTTAACATAAGCAAGCGTGGTCCACCCTCAGTGGGGGGCCACTTTGAAACAAAATGCTGATGTGATGTCCCAGTGCCCACAGTGACATCACCCTGTGTCCTGGCACCATGTGGCTTTTCTTTAATAGCAACTCAAAGGACAGAGGTGAATGTAATCACAAGTGATGCCTTCCAACTACAGCAAGGCCAGGTGACAATGTGGGGCCATGTCTGTGACGATGAAAGCTGCGTCCAGGGCGTGGGTGGGAAGGAGTGGTAAGAGAATGGGGTTGCCACGTAACATCTGACCACCCGGGGAGGCCGCGCTTGAAGGAACCACCGTGTGGAAATCTAATTTCAACAGTTTGTGTCAGGTTAATTAATGTGACTCATTGGATTTTATTAGCTTTGTGCATTTGTTTGTATATCAGTTATAAATTTGTTCTGATTTTATAGCTATGTAAGAGCTTAAAACATAAGGAATTTATAGCCTCATAATATTTTTTTTAAGTTAGCCTGAGGGAGGCCCAAATAATTTTTTATTGTAAAGGAGGTCAGTACCATCATTCAAGTGCGGAAACATTGTTACAGAGAAAGCTTCTCTACAGGTAAAACTCTTCAGAAATACGAGCAGTTTAGAAAAACTAGTTGTATCCTTGATTTATCAGAAAACATAAGAAAAGGGCTGTGAGAAAAGGTTGTAGTTATTGTTTTTACCAAAAAATCCTGTCTGTGTCCTGTTTTGCCATCATGAGCTATTGTTTTTATGTTAGTCATGACTGAATTGTCAGCTTTTAAATATTTCTCATTATTATTTTAAGAGAAAAAACTCACACCAAGTCATTTCTTCCTGGCTGTGCCTCCCCACTTACCCGTGTCCACACAGGGATGCTGACCTACAATGTCCACGGGCTACCTTATGCTCACCACCCGTCTATCCCAGACTCGTCCTCAGTATAAACTCCTTTGTGTGTGCTGCAAGGGTTGTTTGAAAACAGCTTTTAGTGTTCAGGGTCACTTGAGCCTACCAGAGGAGCATTAAAGAGCAATCATAAGGGATTACATCTTTGTAATATTAGCATTTTCTGACATGTAATACAGAGGATCTGTCCTTCCTTTTCAGGTCCTAGGCATGAGGACAGGACTGGGGAGGTGGCTGGCTCTTGATTAGGACCTGGCATGATGCCCATGCACAGAGTGTTCACATGTCCATCCCCATTTGTCCAGTGCTGGCTGGACTTATGTCTGCTGTCTCAGCTTGTTAAATGTGTCCCTTCCCCTCTCAAAAGGATTTCATTTGGACAACGAATTATAAGGTTACTTTGATTACACAGAACACTTTGGCCTCGTGGTCTTATCCAACCCAAACAAAGAAGCTGTGTCACTGACCCAATGGAGTCACTAGTTCCCTTCCTTCACTTTCTCTGAACTGTGTTTGCGTTTACACGACTGGGAAATGTTTGGGTGTAAGGACATGGCGACATGTGTGTACCTGTTGGTAATGTCTTTTTGAATCACAGCAAGTTTGTCATAGGAATGGCAGGGAGTGGTCAGTCTGGAGCAGTGATTGAGCTTCAGCAAAACTTTTGGAAATGCGAGGTGGTCAGGACATTTCACATCCAGGAGGTCAAGTCCTGCAAATCCTTTTACAATGAACTCTGGGACCTCAACACACTCTGCCTTCCAAAATTAAAAGTGTGGCTCAGACAGTGTGGCTCAGTTGGCTGCTTGTCATCCTGCAAACCGAAAGGTCGTTGGTTCAATTCCTACTCAGAGCACATGCCTGAATTATGGGTTTGGTCCCCAGTCAGTGTGTGGATGGAAGGCAGCAGCCAATTGATGTTTCTCTCTCACATCGATGTTTCTCTCCCCCTCTTTCTTCCCCTCTCTCTAAAATAAAAAATATATATATAAATGAAAAGTGAAATTGCTTCATTATGCCTAAAACAGAGGTCTCATAGCCTGGAAGGGGCTCAGAAGTTTTGGTTGGAAGCTGCTCTTTTGGATGATGACTTTGCCTTTGTCAGAAGCTTATTGTTTGTGGGTTAAAGCTGAGGTCTTTAGCCAGTGAGCGAGCTCAGATGGTGGTTCGTGGCATGAGGCACGTGAACCCCAGACAAGGAAAGACCTCTGGTTGTTCTGAAGCTAACTGTCCAGTCCAACCATGGCCCAGACTGTGATTCAGGTCCTGCCTCTCGCTCTTCAGCCCTTTGGTTTGATTCCGGCAACCTCCCCCCCAGCAAACTAAAAGGAGGAAAGAAGAGGAAATCCTCACACATCAGTTTTCTAGAAAAACTCATTTAGTAAGAAAGGTGGTTGAATCAGTTCTGCTTATTTCATGGCACATGTGTGGGTGTGTCTTTGGGTTCTCTTATTTGTCAGGATGGTATTGTATTTCCTCACACGGGGCAACCGTAGGTTTACAGTTGTGAGTTCAGGAAACACAGAGTTTATTTTGTATTTTTATTTATTGTTATACTATTTTCCATGTGAACAACTGTAAACCTGTGTCTGCCCCAGCCTGTGTATTATTTTAACTCCATGAAATGCATGCAGTCACAGAAGAAAAGCTCCCTTAGGGGACATTCAGTCTGTTTTCTCCGCCAGCTGTCCCCTGTGCCTAAAACAATGCCCAGTGCTAAGAAGATGCTCAACACTGACAGAAAGAACAAATGCCACAGACGGAGAGTAGATTAGTTTGCACCAGGGGCTGGGGTGGGGGCGGAGAAATGGGAGTGACTGCTAATGGGTCCATGGTTTCTTTTGGGGGCGATGAAAATGTACTGGAATTAGACAGTGGTGATGGTTGTGCAATTTTGTGAGCACACTAAAAACCACAGGGTTATTCATTTGAAATACAGGATTAATTTTGTGGAATGTTAACCATATCTCTTTTTTTTAATTGCAAAAGAAAAAAGAAAAAATGAATAAATGATATGCCTTACACATAGTCATTGTTGGTGCTTAATAAATATACCTTTTGAATGAATGAATGATTGTTTGCAATTCCAAAACAGTCTAAGAGTTTTTCTCCAAGTGCGGTATGGATGTCGCTAGTCTTATGGCCTGGTATGTACCAACTAAGAACATTTGAGTTTAGGAAGGTTGCAGTGTGCTGTGGCACCTGAGCATCGTGGCATTAGAGGGAAATAGAACACAGTTTGGCAGATGTAACAGAGTCTCTCTGGAAATGTTGTTTGGTTTGTGAATCAGAGATCAGAGTGACTGCCTGTCTGGTGTGATTGTTTTATTCTAGCACTACCAAAGACTTCAGTGTAATGATTTTTTAATATTTTTAATATTTATCCTTTGCTTTTGTTAAGTCAGTTTAAAGTCCCTATGACTCTGTTACTCTTCAGAAAGCTAAATCTGTCAAAACAGATTAATGCCATCACCCAAACTATCTGGCCATACGGGGACAACTAATCTGGAAGGATTTATCAGAACTCATGCACGCTGGCCCCTTACGACTTGCCAGCGTGTGGCCACCTAGTTGCAGCACACAGCAAACAAAGGCAGGTGGTGGAGGGGGACGGACGGCTGTAGGTCTTCTCAGCACGAGGCCATGAGGAGAGAGTTCTGAAAAATACACCTCCCTACATTTCAGGAGACTTCCTCGTTTTATCTTTTCTCTGAGGTAATAGATACGAAATTAGTTAAAAGAGTGTTTACTATCATATGAATATAAAATAGTGTCATCTTTATTCTGTCTGAAGAACTGTGTTCAGAGACTCTGACCTCCCGATCAGAAAAAGGAGTTTAAGGTGCTCTGGTTTTGGAATCTGTTAACTTATGCTGTTTGAAACTTTTTATGAAAGGGGGACACTGTCTCCCTTCACATTATGCTAATGAGCTCAGTAGTTGCATCTTTTTTATTGTTAAAATATGTGACTCTGTTGCAAGTAGTTATCAATTTTTCTTTTTTCTTTTTCTTCTAAAATGATACTAAGGGATATCTAACTGAGCTCTAACCTTTCCTGTTATTAATCATATTAAACACTTATGACTCTGTAAAACCAGTTTTAGAAAATGTGCTAAGCCCTTTGTTTATATTATCTCATTTAATCTTCACAACAACCTTCTGAGACAGGAGAGGGGTTGACACCCTATGTTGAAGCCACATGTAGCTGATAAGCAAGAGAGCTGGATCCAGACTGTTTTCTCGTGAAAGGCTCTCACTGACCTCCTTTTGGGGCCCCAACAAGAGCCCTGCCACCCCCATGTTCCAGATGAGAGAGCTAAGGCTCAGGGTCACACAGCTAGTGAGAGACAGACACAACCTGAGGTCTTCTGCCCCTAAAACTTTGTGTGCCTCTACGGAGTCACCTTAACCATAGTCAGGGGCAGTCATAGGTGGCCACAGCCTGCACACCTCCTGTCCTCCGCACTTCCATGCAGAAGGCAGAGACAGCAGGGTTGACAGCAGGAGTTTACAAATTCCCAAAATGGCAAGCTGGTTTAAGACCACTGATGAGTGGTTTGGTGTTGCAGGAAACTCGTGAGGATGCAAGTTACTGAATGATTTGAAGTTGGTTTGGTGAGTCATTTAGAAACTGCACTGAGCACGTGGTGGGAGCAGCTCCTGGAGGACCTGGGTGGGACACCGCCTAGTGCAGGTAGGCTGTGAGAAACTCTGGGAAACCGTGTGCAGGGCGCAAAGTTGTTATAGGCTGTGGTTAAAACACGGTTTAAAATATGGGCAGTTGGAAGGGAGTGCAGCTCTCTAATAGATGCAGTTAACATTTAGACTAGTTTTTCAATTGCCAAATATATACAACATAAAATTTACCACTTTAACCACTTTTAAGTGTGCAGTTCAATGGCATTGTGTACGTTCACGACATCATGAGACCATCACCCTCGTCCACCCCAGAATGTTTTCGTCTTCCTGAACTGAATCTCTGTGTCTGTTAAACAGCTTCCCCTTCCCCTCCCACCCTCGCCCTTTGCAGCCACCTTCTACTTTTTGTCTCTATAAATTGGACTATTCTAGGTCCCTCATATAAGTGAAATCATGCAACGTGTGTCCTTTTGTGACTGGGACTGGTGTAGACTAATTTTTGAAGAAATGTTGAAACAGTTATAAAATGTAGCAATAATAACCGTGAGAATGAACAGAATATAAACTAAAACAAAGCTTGAAGGGAAAATCACAGTAGAAAGCTTGATCTTTGCACTTGTAAGAGCCCCCTTTCACTGTCCGCTGTGGTTTGAAACCTATTTCTCAGGGCACTATAGGCCCAGAGCCATCTCCTTCCTTCCCCTGCCAGGTGGGTCTTGTTCTTTGTTCTTACAAGAACACTGCCATCTTTGGAGGCCCATGGCAGAACTGAGTCTCAGGCCCCCAGACTGGTGCATTCATTTATTTGCTCAGCACACACTAAGAACCAGGTCTTATTCAAGGTTCAGGGACCTAGAGGGGCAACAGATTCCCTGTTTCCCTATGCTCTCCCCTCATTACCCCCAACACACACCAACACAGGGAAAGCTAAACATCTGGAAGTAGAGAGAGAGATTGAAGGGAAGATAGTTCACACTCTGAGTATTCCAGGCCTGCTTCCAGTGAGGCCTGGAATACTCAGAGAGTGAACTACGCTGCATTAGGTAGATTTCCCAGGTGACTAAGCTCATGACTTTAAATGTCTTTTGAAACTTTTAACCATGTTGATAGGAATCTTTCCATAGTGTATCAGTCCTTCCATGCCTTAAGCAGGATATGCCAAACATAATTTAACTTTTCCTCCATCACCGAGGTCTGTGTTGGACTGTAAATACCGATTTGCTCCCCGCTAAATGGCTCTGAGCTGCTGCATGTAATTCAGCAGCCACTGCTGTTTCAGCTGTCACCTTTCACGCTGTCTTTATATCCCTTTTTGATCCACTAGCTCTAGGAAGATCTAAGGAGAAAATCAGATATTCCAAGCTTTGAACCTGGGCTAACTGGGCTGATGGTGGCGAGTAACAGAAGAGAAACCTTTGTCTTTCGATCTCTCTCTACTTCCAGATGTTTAGCATTCCCTATGTAGTTGGCCACGAGAGTCAGGAAACCCACATCTCCCAACCTCACTTGCGGTTATGAATAGCCAGCGTGACTGAATGTTAGTCAGTGAGATGTACACAGAACACAGGGCCTGGGGAGGGGATGTTCTTAAAGGATGGCATGCACCCTTCTCCCTAATGTGCTTGGGCATGGATGTGAGGGCTGTAGCCCCAGCTGGACCCACAAGGAAGAGGAAAACACATCTGGGGAGGTGCAACAGAAAGCTTGAAGCTGTCTCCTCTCACATAGCCAGTGCAATCATGGCAGCCATAACTGGACTTTACGTGAAAGGGAGATAAACTTATATCTTGTTCATTCACTCTTAGTTTGTGCCTTGGTTTGCTACTGGTAGCTAAGCTCCATTGTAGCTAAGCCACAGATACATCTAATGAAAGTATTTAGATGACTGGAAAATAAAAAAGTTTCACATTCATGGTTAAAAATTTGTCAGCAGAACCCAACCTATAAGTAGGTAATAAGGAAGTGGTTCTGATTGGGTGGAGGTCTCCAGAGTCCCACTGGCTTAGCCTTCCTTCCTCTCTACCAGGACTTGGAGGCAATTCCGATCATGAGCTGCCGCAGAACATAGTTTAAAAACTGGGGAACTTCCGGCCAAGATGGAGGCAT